>JBBMKA010053120.1:25854-51839 GCA_037833695.1 Sechiopsis laciniata
TCTTTGTATCAATAAATCCATTTATTTGAGGAGATTTGAGATGGTAAATTACGTCTGTCTGTCTCACAAAAAAAGATTTGTTTCCTTTTATAATATGAATTGAAAACAATACTTCCCTAAATAATGGTTATCAATTAAAGAATTTTTAAAAGAGCTTTTTTTTAGAACTAAACCAGGTTTAGAAAATAATTATAAATATAGGCAAAAGTAAAAATATTAGCAAAATTAATTTCTCTTTTTAATTAAAAAATTCGTTTTAATAGCTAAAGACAAAAATACCCTCCTACGTCAAATAGTACATTTTTAGAAATTAAAAATAAAGAACATAAAACCTACCTTTTTAGAAGAAAAAAATATTGTTCATCGACCATTTTCATCGCTGCCGGGAAAACCTGGTTTAGTCTCGTCGGCGTGATGATCAAACTTTGCCACCAAATGGGACATATATGAAATCAACGTGTCGCCGAAAAAATGATCGGAGTTCGCCAACACCATAGAAGTCGGCCAGGATGCTTCGATTTGCAAATGAATTAGAGGTAGATCTGCTAAGGCCTCCTCAAAGACACCGTCCAAGGTGATCATCTTCTTTTCTAGCAATGATTAACGGTCTTTCTGCCGCCAGCAAACAAACGACTAGTTTGCCACTCGAGTTCTCCGAAACGAAGTCTGTATTTGAGAGGTGCACGAAACGTAAAATGAAGATGAAATTATTTACAAAAATACACTCTCTTTATAAGTAGTAAAACAGTATTATTGGTATTAATAATTAATACAATATTAATACTTTGGGAAAATTGCACAAACCATCCCTAAACTATGGTGTTTGTAAGACTTGAGTCCCTAAACTTTCAGTTATTTGATCAATTACATCTCTTGAACTTTGATAAGTGATGCAATTAATCCATTTAACTCAAAATTGAAAGCTTTTCACATATTTGTAATGGGTAAAATTGTCATATTATTATTTATTTATTTATTTAATCATTTTTCGTTGACCTTTTTTGTATCTTTGCTACTTCATCTCTCACTCAAACCCACTGCCACACCAAAGGCCTCAAACCGAGAAACTTTTTTGCATTCCTAATGGAGGAATCTACTTGCTACATAAACAATGGCACCAAAGGTTAAAAACATCCATAAGAAAATGCGAAGGGCAGCTTGTTCATGGTCTAGTAGGAAGCCAAAAAGTTTCTGGGTTTGAGGACTTTGGGTTTCAGTGAGAGATGAAAGAGCAAAGAGATAAAAATGGTCAAAGAAAAATGATTAAATAAAATAATAATAATAATATGACAATTTTACCCATTACTAACATGTGAAAAACTTTCAATTTTGAGTTAAAGGGATTAATGGCATCACTTATCAAAGTTTAGAGGATTGAAAGTTTAGGAACTCAAGTGTTACAAACACCATAGTTCATGGGTGGTTTGTCCAATTTTCCCAATTACTTTTTAATTGTGAGAGATCTAAGAAATAGAATATTTGTCAGGAATACTGTATCTATTCGAAATACTATATTTATCATAGATAGTGTATTTATCATAAATAATGTATTTATTTTAGCTTTTTAAGGATGAAAATTAGGGTTTCGATTTGGGTTTTTGACTACTATGATTTGCAGAGAGAGAAAAACAGCTCAAAAATTTGTTTTCCCACCGTCGAATCTTCTTCGACTCGCCATCTCCAACGTCGTTAGCTAAGCGTTTCCAGCAACTTTATCTCTAGAGTTGACATCTTTAATCACGTAAGAAATCAATCGCGTTTTTTGATGGCTTCGAACGATGACGTCTCGATTTCGAGCGTATCAACCCTATAACATAACAAGGAGGCTTGAGTATGGTGGAATGAGTTCATCAGCGAAAGAGACGAAGGTGGTTGATGGGAAGATTTCGTCGGAGAAGTGTGAGTTGATCGGTGAAGGAGACCTAAAGAAACAATTTTGTAAAATCCCTAAAGATGATGGGGGTAGTGATGGTATATATTACGGAAATTTGCTGTTAATTAAATTAAAATGAAAAAAAAAAAAATAGATCTGCAAATTATTTATGTAATAACAGTTCCCTATATTTGGATGAAGTGGTTTAGCGGAGTTGGGGAAGGGAAATAAAAATGAAAAACCAGGTTTAAGGTGGGATAAGGATTATCTTTGTAATAAGTTGGACATCATTAATATATATTATATATGCTCGAGCTTGAGAGAGAGTGTTAGAGTTAAGTCCGCATTTATTTAGGGTTCAATAAGAGTTTATTTCAAATATATTTTTGTCTTTGTTGTCATGGTTAGGGAAGGAATCTCCAACGTGCAATTTTGCCTTTTTCCGCAATGAATAAAGTCACCTCCGACGGCTAAGGCTGTCGACATTAGATGTAATCCTCGATGGTATGCTGGCCGAAACCATCATCGGTTCATATATATATATATATAGTCTCTAAACTTTCAAAAATTTAATTTTTAATTTTAGTTCTTGAACTTTGACATTTGTTTTATTTTAGTCTCCAAACCTTCAAAAACCTAATTTTAGTCTTTAAATTTTGAGGTTTTTTCGTTTCAATCCCTAACCCAAAAAAAAAACCCTGATAATTGGTTCTTAGAAACTTTTTTTTTCTATTTATTTTTCTTTAACAAATTATCATCTTTTTCTATAAATTTTAAGAATATGTTTATATTTTATCTTTGATTGTATTAAAATTATTAACATCATTTAATCAATTTCAATTAACACTAACTTCAAATTTACTTTAGTGATCAATTTAAATTTTTTGAATAAGACAAAAATTAAACCTTTAAAAGTTCATCAATTAAAATAAAATCAATCTTAAATTTCAGAAATTAAAATTGGATTCGTAGAAATTTAAGAATCAAAATTGAACAAACGTCACTTTAACCGACCAAAATAGTTATTTTATCCAAAATTGAATGGACACTTCGCAACCAAACTTTTAAAGAAGATATGGATTTTTTTTCTTTTTTTCTTTTTGTCTTGAAAACAAAGAAGATATGGAATATTGACTCGGCTCCGTAGATAGTTTTTTTTTTTTTTTTTTTTTTTGAGATTATAACAATTAGGAATTGGAGAATTCAAATTCATGGTCTCTTAGTTTATGAGTGTCCACTGATTCCGCTAAACTATTCTCGTTGACGCTTCGAAGGTAAAGTAGACAGACTAGATTTGTATTAAAAACAGGTTCCGTAAAACTAGCAAAAAAAATAACGTGAAACCACAGCCACACAACAATGATCACACAGTCAAACTATCCATTAGGAAATTTTCATATTTGTGACTGTTAAATTAGGTTAAATCATCAATCAAATTCAAAAGCAATTTGGTAGATTGGAGATAAATTAATTAAATAAATATATTAGGCCTCGTTTGATAACAATTTGATTTTTTGTTTTTCATTTTTGAAATTTAAACCTATAACAAGTAGTTTACCATATGCTTTTTCTTATTTGAATATCTACATCTCACCTATATTTGTGGAAACCAAACCAAAATTTAAAAACAAAAAAAATAGCTTCTAAAAACTTGCTTTTGTTTTTTAAAGTCGGTTATCATTCACATACTTTCTTAAAAAAAGATGAAACACATTGTAGAAAATTTGAGTAAGAATATACTTAAATTTCAAAAACTAAAAACAAAAAATCAAATAGCTATCAAACACAACGTTAGCTAACACTCTTCCTTACTTAGAGGCTTTTAAATTTGAGAAACTCTCTACAAATAGAATTCAATTATAATTTGAAAGAAAAATGATTAGACAAAAACTTGAACTCATAACTTCTAGTACTTTTTTTTAGTCCAAATTGGAGAAGGGGCCGACACCACAAACCTGTATTACTAATCTCAAATATATGATGAGAGTCAAATACCGATTTTTAAAATTAAATCCTTGACCGTAAAGTTGAATTGGATTAAAGCCAATCGACTAAGCCAACCCACACTAACCCATGACCGTGGACCTCAAATTCTAATTTCATGTTAAATCATGTCAGATCACTAATCAACTTAAAAGATTAAACTGATAGATTGAGATAAATTTAATTATATGTAATTAAGTACTTATAAAGAAATTGAAAATAAACTAAATATGAGACTTTGGCGCACTAAATGGGCCTAGTGAGAGAGAAAACCAACTACATTCACACTACTAAACAAGGAAATGCCTCTAAGTTCAAGATGCAAAAACAACCATAAGCCCAGATGGCATTGGTTACCACTATGGAAGTCAAAAGTATGAAACCAAAGACCAAAATTGGAACATCAAAAGATCCATCATGGTATTATTATTATTATTATTTAGTTAGGTTAGTTACCTCAAGAGGTGTGTGAAGCAAAAGGCTGACTCGCGCCTAGACGCATCTAGTGCCTTGCTTTGAGCCTTAAGTAAAAAGTTGTGCACCGAAAAGGTTGGTGGCCTGGTAGTTTTATTGTTTGGTGGTAATCTAGTTCAATACTATGGTTACAGGTTCGATTCCGAAAATCGATATTTGACCTTAATTTATTTAAGAGTCGTAATATTTTCTTTGTAGGGTTTGTAATCCTCCAACTTGTACTAAATATTCTCACTTTAATTTTTTTTTTTAATTCAACAATATTTGAGAGATTAGGAGATTGGGGAACTCGAAACTGTGACCTTTTTTATTACTAATTATATTCTCACTTCAACTATATTATCTTTCTTTTTTATGAATATTCTTTTTTCATATGTAGTTCACCTCATTAAATTCTTTAAATTCTTTAAATTCTTTTTAGCACCTAAACACCAGAATAGGCTATATATTACGCCTTAGTGTGCCTAAGAACTTTTAAAAACACTGTTGTCGCCTCTTCATAAAAGTCACTAAACTAACTGAGATTGGAATTAGAAAACCACCAAATTAACAAACCAGCAAACATATATAATCAGAGTTAGGCTTTTCTCAAATTAACAAAGCACCTAAATTTTGAGAGAAATATATAATGTTTTTTCTAAATGTTCTACTTATTATTACAACTTATTAGTAATTTAAACCCCAAAGAATTTTGAATTAGATTCAAACATGAGAAATTCTTCTTTCTTCTCCTTATCCTTAACATCTTTCTTCGTCTATCATCAAAATAAGACTTAAATATTGAAATGAAGACGAGGAATCCAAATAAAAACAAGAAAGCTTGGGTGTGCGCGTTCATTTTAAAATTGACGGCCACCTATCTTATAAACGCTAGAAGATCTCCTCAACAAAACTCTCGTTACCGAGACGACATCGCAGAAGATGGAAAAATGGCTGAGAGGAGATTTGGGAGGTTTGGTTCGTATTATTATTATTTCTTTCCCATTACTCCCATTTAAATTATCCAAGCATGGCTATATATATGGCTACCAAACACCAAATTAGTTTCACCTTTTAGTAAACACTTCATGAAGGAACAAAAATATAACTTTTTTTCCATCTAATATCCATAATAAAACTTTATATTTTTAGGAAGTGGCCTTAAAATACATTTCATGTAAATGCATAATTACTGAATTCAATTTAAATATTATTGGGCGTTCTTAATTTGAGAAATTTAAAAATTAAAAAATTATATAATAAAAAATAAAAAGTTGATGACAATAATATGAAACAATTTCTTAAAGATTATTTAAATTTCAGTGTTGAAAAAGCAAATAATCACTCTTGGAAAAGAGTGTTTTAAGAATTTTAATTCTTATTCAACAATGGATAATTTCTCAAAGAATGTGAAACACAACTTTAACTTGTATTTGTTTTATTGTGTTTACTAGCTCGACTTTTACTTTGACTAGCTTAATAATAAAGAAAATTTGTGGTAGATACCAAATTTTATCCTAACTTTGATTGAAATCTATGAATTTCAAGTTTTACTCGACTAAAGTCTATTTGTTTCACTTATTGAAGCAAATCACTGTGATTAAATTCATTTATATTGTATTTGTTTTTTTAATTTAATTTTGATATTCATATATATATATATTATAGCTACTCGTGAAAAACCCCTTAATCTAAAGATGTTAAAAAAAAATCTTAACAATAATGTTGAGCCTTACATTTTGTTTTCCTTTTTTGTTTTTTTAGACGGTCTTATTTAATTTACATTCAATTCATATTTTTCCTCACATTCAATTGATTGACATGTAAATCACTAGTCGAGTCGTACTATATTCAAAATTTGACTAATGTATATCAAAATAATCATTGATATTTTGTTTTCATTTCAATAAGGATATGAAAAGAGGTAGACAACCATCTACCTCTTGTCTTTGGGTAGGTTTTGAAATTTTGATATCAATTATATACTCTAATAAAAGGATTCACACACAGCCATATTTAAACAAACACAATTAGTGTACATGAGATAAACTAGAAAGATTTGGAAAATCTTTTTTTTTAAGGGCTTTCATTTTTGCAAGTCATGCTTATAAGTGTGAAATCAAAAAGTGGTCCCTTTTGACACATATAAATCCAAAACCCCAACAACCATTTGTATGAGAAGATAATGAGCCCATTTTCCCCTTTAAAAGATAGGCCAAATCTTTGTATTTTCTACCATCCCCATCTCCATATAAGGCATTCAAAAATTGACCATTCAACCAACTCATTGTTAACCTCCAATCATGTGGAAGGGAGGGCCTTGTTTTCTTGTATTGGAATTGCTAATCTTCCAAAATGAGGCCCCCCTTTCTATCTTTTACACTTGTCTCTACATTTGTCCAACCAAACTTGGCTTTTTCCCTCCTATCCTCTTCTTTGTTTTGTTCCTTTTAAGAGGTGGCATCGTTTGTTTGGTCGAAAAGAGCTATCGACACTTTTTTAAATATACTGTAACCTATTTTATCTCCGAACTTTGGAAAAGAAATCGATTGTGTGTCTAATGTCTTTGAAGAATCATCATGAAGTGACCTAATGGTCTAAGGGATCTTGTGAACTAAGAGGTGATAGAACTCAATCCATGATCATTACCTACTAAAGAATTAATTTGCTACCGACTTTCTTAACATATAAGTGTTGTAGGATCAATCAGTCTATCTCATGAGAATAGTCGAGTGCGCATAAAACCTAATAGTGGATAGACATATTACAACTTCGCTTTCTCATACGTCTTTAATCAAGCCTCTCGTCTTTCAAAATCTTCTGCAAGCCAGTCGCAAATATCAAAATAATAATAATGTCTTCCAAGTCGCAATTTTGATTTCATGTAGCTTCTTGTTGTTAATATGGACAGACAAATACACACCATGGTATAAGGAGGTGAAATATATATATTTAATGTTTTCCCTCACTCCTATATTATTTAATTGGTTTACTCTGTGTGTCATAATATATTAAACTTGGGGGCATATTTTGGAGTGATTTCAATATTTTTGTTGGGTTCAAAATCACTCTCAATCATGACTTTAGTGGTCAAAATTTGCATGAAAAATCGTGTTTAAAAGTGTAAAACCAAACATTGAAGTGTTTATATAAAAACAACTTTCTTCAACAAATCACTTCTAAACACTAATTGTTTTGATGAGGCAAAATATGATAGTAAAATTATAACAACAAGAATCTTAATGTAGTTAAAGAATTGCCGAATGGATTGGTGGCGTAATTGGTTATCTAATTTGGTGTTAATGTAATCTCTTTCCCCCGACTTGTATTAAAGAATTAAAATATTTATTTTTAGTTATTAATAATTAGGAAATGAGAAGATTTGAATAAATAAGTATTTAAAAGTTAATGAAACAAAATAAAATAAATCATCAAATTTAGGTAAATTTATTTTTGTTTTTAGTTAGGTTATTTTTTATTTATTTTCTAAAACAATTTAGGTCCAAAAATAGTGGCGTATTTGAAATGATCATTTCAAAACAATTTTTAACACTTGAACCTATTTTTATTTTTTTTAAAGAAACGTAGGGCTCCCAAAATCATTGCAAACAAAACCATAAATGAATCTAAAATTCAATTTTTTTAAAAAAAATCTAAAATTCCAACTAAATTTATAGGTAAATATATACTTTAGTTTTTATTTATTTATTTTTTTTTTTTTAACAGAATTTTTAAGTTTGGAGTCTAATTTCACTTTAGTTCCTATGTTTTAAGATTGAACATTTTTACCTCTTACATTTCAATAATGTTACTTTTAGTTCTTAAAATAACAAAATTGATAGTTATATAGAATAATGTTAAATAAAATGATGATTATACTAATTTTAAATTTCAATATATTGATGAAGTAATTACTGAGATTTTCAAGTAAATTTACTTCAAAAAATATATAAAAGAAAATTAAAAGGCACATTAATACTAAAAAATTGACATTATTAAAATGTCAACAGTAAACATTTTTAATTTTAAACTAAAAATTAAATTAAACTAAACCTTAAACCTAGAGAATAAAAAGTTAATTTCCCAAAAAGGAATATTTAAATCATGTCCGGGTATGATGTATAAAATAATGCCCTTATATGTGACCCAATATGGGCCACAATCTATTTGATTATAAACTTAAAAGATAAAATAAAGAAAAATAGATTGTGGTCCATATTGAACCACATATGTGGTCATTATTTTATACATGAATCTAAATATTTCTCTTTCCCAAATTTATACTATCTCCCAAATAAGATGCAAAATATAATAATAATTTTTTTCCACAAAAAAAAAAGAAGAAATTATAGAGCTAGTGGCTATATTTATTTAGTTAGGAATTATATCCTTACAATAATGCAGAGCTGCCGACATCCCTACACGTGTCATTTAATGTTAATCAACTTAACTAACCTTTTCAAATAAAGTTAAATTAGGTAAACTGATATTATTAACTACAAAATTAGCAAGATTTCTTTAACAAACATTTCATTAAAAAATACCTAAGACCATGTAATCTTAGATTCGAGTCTCCCACCTCCAATTATATTGTAATCTCAAAATAATAATAATAATAATAATAATAATAACCATTTTCATCCAACATCTATGCCGCTCTAGATGAATATAAAAATGACAACTTTTAGAACTATTTATATATTCTAATTTTCTATATTTACGAAAATTTTCTAAACAATAAATCATTTTTGAAAAATAAGGGAAAAACTGCTACGACGCCATTAAAATTTTAAAATAAATATTGTTGCAAAAGATCTCGACTCCTTTTTATATAAAAACGATCTAGACATTTGAGAAGTCAGAATTCAAGAAAAATAAAATAAAGCTTAAACGCCATTTTGATTTCTTAACTTTAAATCTCCTATTTTAATTTCTAACCCATACATAGAGGAAATCATAATAAAATAAATAGTGAAGATTCACAAACGCTCTAGTAATAACATTACCTGGCATCTATTTGAAAGAGCTAAAAAGCTGAAGTAGCTAAAGATTTGCAATGAATTTCATCTTTTTGGTAATGAAAAATCCATCAATTCAATTGACGAGAATACAAATCAGCATAAAATCTTATATCAAAAACAATCACTCCAAACTTTATAAGCATCTTCTACAGTTCTAGTTGTCAACTACGCTGCGCTATCGAGCAAATCGATCAATCAGGAAAGAACTAAGAATAACCAAAAAAGAAGGGGGTCAAATGTAAAATGAACAAATTACAATGACCAAGAGTTGAAAATAAGCAAACTTTTTCATATATTCTAGAACATATGTATAAACATATAGAATCACAATCATGGATGTTTCCCCAACCATGTTCTGAAATTAGCTATTTATAATATATCACTAAGCAGGAATGAAACCAAGCTACTGAAAAAGTTACCCATAAACTTGGATCTTCCTCTACGTCGCGTTGCAGCGGGATGCCAGGGCAGGTAATGTTAAACTGGAACTCCACTGCACTTTAAAGCTATGTTGCTCTTCATGCCATAAGAGCCATAGCAAACAGTTACATCCAAAATCTAGAGGATAACATCCCGATCCAGCTAGATGCTGAATCGTCGTAGTGTTGAGTCTGCGACCGAGTTTGAGCCATCTTTTACACCAACAAGAACCAGACCCAAAGGAAGAAGACAAATAACATGATAATCAACAAAATGGTAAGTCGTATTACTACACAATCTTATAAAACAACCCCTCGTACCACGAGGAGGAATGTTAAGGTTCTGTTAGATACGGCTGCCTGTAGATAGTGTCAACTCTATTAACAGTCAGAGCTCACAAAGTCACTTATCTCATCCATGACGGTATAGAAGTGCTCGGTATTCGGGAGCAAGTAGAAGCCAATTGTTGCCTGCTCAAGATACAAAAGTTTCACCTTATGGCCATCCTTCTCAAGCCCTTTAGCATAAGCCAATTGCCAGTCTTGGACAAGATCTAAACCAGCCACCACAACAAGGCTCTTCGGGAACTTGATTTCTTCGAGGCTATTACCCCTTGGACCAAAAGGATTACAAGCTGGATGGTCTCTATCTTCCCCTTCAGGAAGGAAGGCCCTCCAATACCAATCTCTATCCCGAATGGTGACAAAATACTTGCCATCCAACCGAACCTCAGAATTAGTTCTTTCCTGCCCTCCAAACATAGGATTGAGAAGTATATTACCCAATACTTCAATACCCGATTTAACTGCTCTTGATGCAACATGGTGTACAATGTTTCCACCCGAACTATCGCCGGCCAAATAAATATATGTTTTCGAGTCTTTACTTTGAAGCCACGATCTTGAATTCACCCAATTGAGCGCAGTCCACCCATCATCATAAGCACAAGGATACCGATTCTCAGGCGCACGCCTATAGTTCACAGAGACAACAACAGCCTTGCAGAGGCTGACCAATCGGCGACACAGCGTATCGTAGATAGCACTGTTAGCAGACGAATGCGCAAAGCTTCCACCATGAAAGAAAACAATAACAGGAACAACAACCTCAGAATCCACAGGCTTCTCAAGATCAACAATGTTAGTAGTCTGAGGTCCGCCACCAATAGCCGGTCGATAAATTCTACAGAGGAGGCTTGTAGGCCGATCAATAATGACATCAAACGAGAAAGTACCATCAACAGGGTTGGCATTGGCGGGGACTTTTCGGTCGAGAAACTCTGCCAAATGGCGATTGAAGGTGCCATCAGGCCGACGAAGAAGATTGTAAGCCAACTTAAAGTGGGAAATGAGAACCCAGGTATTAAGTGGAACCACCATCTATGCAGCAAACAAGCATATATCCAAAACAACTTCAGAAATTCACAAACAAAATCCTCAAATCAAACAGCCAAAACCCCAATATCCAAAATATAAACACACAAAATGAAATCAATCACAACACAAAACCTCCTTCTCCTTCCCATCAAATCAGCTAAAACAACAAAAAAACACAACCAATTTCAGCTAGAACAACAACATAAACACACTCAAAAACACATACAGAAACCTGTCGGCCAACCCCAAATCAAATCAAACACTAAATGCTTCCAGATCAACACCCAAAACCCACAAACATCAAAGAACAAAAATCACAAAAGAACCCCAAAATCAAACGCCCCCCCCAAACAAGGGAAAAAAAAAAAAAAAAAAAAACCCCCAAAATCAGAGTCAACGATTGATCAGCCAATAATAGAAAGAAACACAGTGCAAAAGAGAAGAAACCCAACTGGGCAAAACCAAAATTAGAAAGAAAAGAAACCCAATTAAACAAATCAGAGCAGTACCTTAGAGTCGTTGAGATTGATTTGATTAGTTCCAGCCATCATCAATCAAAGCAGGGATGAAGAACAGCAAAGAAGAATCAAAACTCCTTTTGAGAAAATCTTCAAGATCTTGAAACAGAACCGAAATTGGAGTTGAAAATCGCAAACACAAACTGAGAAAGAGGCATTTGCCGCGTAACTTTGGTTGAATGAGAGGCTCCTTCAAGTCTTGAAGATCAATAAGAGAGGAAGAGGTGCGAAGGATAAGACCTGAGGTGCACGTTAGCCGGATAGTGTAGGGATGTGATAACGTGCGCTTTGGGGAAAGAACCTAGACGAGAGACGACAAATTGAGAGGCCGAAAGAAAACCTGTTGCGTGGGTCCGCCCCAATCCGAAATTTAAAGTCTAATTAATTTCTTTTTTCCTAAAGGTAAAGTAAATATTTATGACGTAATAAGTTATGTTTTTTTTTTTTTTATCATGAACTTGCACCTAAATATTTTTTTCATACTTTGAAAGAAATTAGAATTTAGTAACGCAAATAAGATATTGATGGATTGGAGACTTAACTTGCACAATCAACTCAATTGTTTATTAATAATCACACTCAATTATAACTCATCGAATTTTGTTCAATTAGTTTGTCTCTCTACTAACAAAAATGGCTCATCATTACAAATTGTCAAACTATATAAATTAAATTCAAGTTTTATTATTATTATTAAAAGTGTCGATAACCTGATGATTTCATTATTTATGAAAATTCAATTTAATACCATGGTTACAGGTTCGATATCTGGAATCTGTATTTAACTTTCAATGAAAGGTTACTACATCATATAAAATGTCATTCAACTGCAACTCTTTTTTTTATTATTATTAAATTCATGTGTTTTTTAAATTAATTTAACTTTTTTTAATCATGAAGACCAAACTCTAGTCTTTTGTATAAATTTAATTTTAATTTTCTTAAAATAACAGATATCGTGATTATTAATACCGTACTAAGTTGAGCAATATTCACTTTTGATTTATATAATTTAACTTTTGTATGTGTTAATTCATATATTTTTAAAACGTTGGTTTCATTTCTTACATTTTTAAATAATGGTTGTTTTTGTTTTAAATCCAATGCCGTAAAAGGGTGAGGATGCAATCACTAACTATTTTTAAAAAAATATAATATTTTAAGTGTTTGAATTATATTCATGTTCCTCTTTTTCTATATTAATGATAAATAGTCCCTCTAAATTAAATTTATAATGTTTTAATTTTTCAAGATCCTCCTTAACTACTCAAAATTTGTATACATAATGTAAATTCTTTAATATAAAAATCTGATAAGAATAGGAAAACTATAACTAAAAATAATGTATGTGTTAAAAAAAAAACTAAAAATAATTATCAAACCCGTCAGTACAGGAATCAAAATAAATTGTTTTGAAAAAAATATATCATATTAAATATATTAACTCATAAACTATTTTTTTTTCTTTTATATAAATATATATCCACACGGGAGATCGAGGGAAGGGGACACTGAGCTTTCTCGTGCGCGCGTGCGAGCGTGGTGGCTGACGGGTAGCACGTGAGAACAGAGGATGGAACTAACTCAATTACTATTGTACCCTTCTTCTATTTCCTATTTATTAAAATACCATTGCCTTTTTAGAAATACTTTATGTTTGACAAAATTTTAAATAAGAAGAAAAAAAAAGTTTACTTTGCCCTGCTGAGCTTGCAATGAATGGGCAAAGTTTTTTCTGTTATTTTCTATTTCTGTTTAAAGCATCCCAACATTAATAAGATAAAAGTTTTTTTTTCTTATAATCTTCAAATTTCTTGAGCCTGACAACTATGTTAGTATTGAATGAACTGGTGGCTGATTGATTATCTTGATTGATAGTAATCTAATTCAATTCTATAGTCTCATGTTCGATCCTTGATTGGTGGGGCATTGTTTTAGTTTTTGAAATTTGATTAGTATACGCATTCTTTTTTAAGGGAAAGATGAAACATTTTATAAGAAATTTGAGTAAAAATGAATTTAAATCTCAAAGAGCAAAAACAAAAAATCAAAATAATTATCAAATGGGTTTAAACTGCTTCTTTTGTTGACAACAAACTTAATCTTTATTTATATTAGTATATTATAAAGAATTGTGCCTCTAGACTTATAAAGCTTCTTTTTTAGTTACAACCTTTGGAAATAGAGATGTGAAATTATAACCTTTCGATCATTTGATGTACATTAATGTCGTTGAGTTACTTCTGTTGGTTGCATAAAGTTTTTCTTTTAACTACAATATTAGGGTTATACATTTTTTCAGGTTAGGTTAGGTTAGGAGAATTTTTTGAACCACCCAATATTTTTTGAATTGTTCGATTCGTCAACTCGCCCAATCATATATATACATATAGAAACCCAACATTTGAGTTGGGTTAGGTTGAATTTTTGTAGTGCGTTAATCTTCATTTTCCTCAGTATGATTCAACTCACAATTCGTAAATATTATGGGTGATTTCGGTTCGGTTTTTGTCGGTTTTGTGCCAAACCGACAACCGAATCGATATCTTCGATTTTCAAAAAATAGATCAGATTCAATGTCTAATAAAGTATAGAACCAATGGTTCAGTTTTCAATTGGTTCGATTCGGTTTTGGATCCAATCCAATGTCCAATATTTTTTAATATATCAAAAACAACATTTCTAACTAAAAAAAACTTCTCCAATTTTCTTTTACAAGTTTGGTCCTTGCATTTAATTTTTTTCATAAAATTAGTTTTAAATAAATAATGACAAAGTAATATGAAAAAAGTAAAGTTTGAGAAAACTACTTAGAAAATATATTGACATTTGAAGGATAAAAAAACATTAGGTTGATCTTCAAGATTTTAGAAAATTTTATAAATAATGGAATAAATATGACTTTATACAATATATATATTTTGGTTTGGATCGATTTTTATTGGTTTTTGAAAATGAAAACCAGAACCGATCCAATATTTTTAATTTTTTCAAATTACAAACCGATATGTCCAATTTTGTGCTAAAAAACCGATCCGATCCATTGGATTGGATTGGTTCAGTTCGATTTTTCGATTTTTCGGTCTTGCCTTGCACCCCTAGTAAATATGCAAGAAAAAATGTATACTATATTGGAGCTTAAGTTACCTATTATTAGTATATTCCTTATATGTTCTTTATCATCATGATAAGAAACATATCCTATTAATTAATCTTACATACATACCGAATAAGTTGATGATACGTTGGTTATCTTGTTTAGTGGCAATCCATTTTAACTCACAGTCATAAAGTTCGATCTTGAAAATTTCTTCTCTAAACCCCTCAATTGAAAGAATCTTTAGTTCGAACTCGGAAGTTTCATCTCCTCACAAAAATACACCATATAACCCTTTATGACTTTGAAGCTCAAGGTCTCAAACCGCACCTATAGAGGAGTCTAAAACAACCCACAAACTCATCTCTAAGAGAAGAAGGCGAAGCTCGAAGAGCTTTCTCTTATTGATTTTAGAGAGAGATTTCAACCCCATATTTTATGATAAAGTTAAAAGATCGACAAGAACATAGCTCAACCAATTTGTACGAGTATAAACTAATAATCAAGAGATCAATTTGCGTGCATCTCGACTGATATCACGGGACATACCACCTGACCCTACAACATTTGAATGTTAAGGAAATCGAATTGTAGGTGGTCACCATGAATTGAACTCATCACTTTAAACCTCAATAACCTTTTTAACTACTGGGTCATTTCATGATGATTGATCTTCGGATCGAATCTTCTCCCTTCGAATTATTGTTACACTCAAAAAGTGTTAAAGTAAAATTAAAAATTAAATCTTGAAAGTTCTTTTATCCAAAATTATTTCTAAAAGATAGTTTTTTTAAAAAATTGCAATTTTTGATTTTGCACTTCAAAATCTTGTATTTTTTTTAATATAGATTTTGAGACAGACGGTATATATACCGGAATATTTCACAAATTTAAAGTTTTTAAGATTTATTATTATTTTTTAATTCAAACAATTTTAGGGGCTGGAATCCCTAACTTCTTTATTACCAAATCAATATTATGTAAATTAGGTGTGTACACTGATCTAAAAAAAGAACTAGGTGTGTATATTGTCTGGATTGGATTGAACTAGAAGAACTTTTTGAACCAATCCAAAATTTTCAATTAGCCAATCAATCAACAAGTTAAATCTATATATTCGAGCAAACAACTCAACTCATATTTTTTTTCGATTGGGTTATCGGAGTGTAAACATCTTACTTTTTTTTTAAGTCAAGCCTAACTCAAAATATTGGTAAAAAAAAAGTATAATACTAGACTCAAATTCAAATTATTTATTTTATAAGCACATATTTTTTACTCAAAGAAAATTATCAAATTTTTATTAGGGTCTTACAATTATCCCACATTAAAAAAGTGAAGAATCTAACAAATTTTTAAAAAGAGATATAAATTATTTTCTTGATTACCAATTAATTTTAAGGTGAATAACTGACAGAATATTATAAATGGTGAATTTGTAGCCCATGATAATTATTATATTTGGAATTTAAAAACTCATTCAACATGGATGTTTTAATGCACTCCCAGAGATTCTTCTCTTTTTCCTTGTGGCAAAGTTGTAATTTAATCAACAATTTCATTTTAACCTAATTTTATGTTATCCGTACGAGCACAGGGTAACTCCGACCAAGAACGAGAAAAACAACAAAAAAAATCCTAATTGTGTTTCTTTTTTTTCTTTCTACTTTCCAGTTGTCAAGCAATTTATTATTACTTCACGTTTCTTTTAATTTTTTTTTCTCATTCATTCGACTTTCGATTTTGTTTTACTTTCATCTTTATATTTTAGATAAAAATATATCCATACTCAATTTTAATCTTTTTACATTTTTTTTAAGTTTGTTTTTCTACTTATTTTTTTTAAATATATTTATTTTATGTTAATATCAAAATAATCACTTTATTAATATAATATAACTTAAAATTAATCTAGTTATTTTTAAGTCAATAATAAATCATGTAATTAACAATTATTTTTATTTTATGCACTAAAGTATTATTAAAATGTGATTAACTAAAATTGAACGTAATTTTTTAATATCATAGATAAACGTATTTGATTTGAAAATATAAAGAGCAAAGTCTCTACTTGTCTTTTCTTTAAAAATTTTAAAAATATATGTTTATTATATTTTTCTGTATTAAAATTATAAAAATTAAATTAAACAAGATTTAAAGTACATTCAACAAATTTATATTTTAACCTTTTTTTTATATCGTGCTTGTCTGAGTCAATTTGTTCACACCTCGATTAATAATTAATTTTTAAGTAAGCAGTTATCATGAATTAAATTCATCAGTACATTTTAACTGACAAAAACATCTTTTGACGATTAAATTAATTCATAGTAGTCTTATATTTTAACATTTTATTTTATGTGAGTATGATACGTGTTTTCAAATGAAATTAAAAAATAAAAAAAATGTTGATGATAAATAAATAAAAGGATTTTTTTTTTTTTCAAAAATAATAATAGGGTAGAGAGAGAAGGTTAATTGTTGAAGGTTTTAATGTGGCCTACAAAATAGAGGATTGTGAAATTTCCAGAAGCTGTACCAAAGTACATAGCTGTACTTGGAATCACTTGCCAATCCCTCCCATCTCTTTTTCTTTTTATTTAAAAATAATATTATTATTTCATATTTTCTTCTATTTTTTCCCCTTTGTTTTCTTTATTTGGTGGACCATCAATTTATATTGAAAAAGATGGTTCATACAAAAGAGATGGAAGAGATTAGTGGAATTTGTACACATTACTTGTTATCTAGCTTCAATGTTCTATTATACTTAATTGTGTTAATTGTTTTGCTAACTTTTTTCATGGTTTTTTTTTTTTTTTTTTTTTTGCTAAATCATGTAAATAAATTTTAGAATGGGTAACATGTTGTGTGTGTGTGTTTTTTTTAAATAAAATGGTAAATATAAAATTTTAAAAATTACAAATACAAATTATTATATGCTTTAAATTTAGATTCTTTTTAAAAATAAACTTTGAAAGTAAATTGACCTCCTAATATTTATGTGACATGTCAATGATTTTTTGTTTTTTGTAAATTAATTTTGAAACAAAACTACACGGTATTTAAATAAAGCTTAAACTCATATATTTGGATAAAAGTTGAATTTGAGATTAAAAAAAAAAAAAATGATGAACCTAAAGAGACACTATTGCAATTCGAGGAGTTTGTTAGATAGTTTTAATGGCATGATGTTTCAATGGATTCATAATAAATAATATTGGATCATTTGATTTGATATTTTAGAAAACTATAAGATATTGGTTCGGTTTTTTATTTAAAGATCAATATAAAACCGAGTCGAGCTAAGTGTATGAATACTAAAGGAAAACTAAAATATATTGATGTTGAAATTTGATTGAAGAACAATTTTAGATGTGAAATATGAAGTAAAAGCATTATTAATATTATGTTCAAAATTGATCTTTTTAAGTAGTAAAAAAATAAAAATTTTCAAAAATCAAATTGAAAATGATACAAAAAATTGAAAAAGTAATCCAACTCTCATTCAAATTAAAACCAAATGGAACCAAATAAAAATTAGAACATCAATTTTGTCTTTTATTGAACATTGATTCGAACCTAATTATTGAAAAATAAAAAATATCAATTCGATTATCACTTAGAAACAAAAGTAATAAAAATCAATCGAAATCATCCCTATTATAGAGTAACATCTTGAAATGTTTATATATATATATATATATAGGTTACATCTAGTTTTTTTTTTTTTAGTTCAAACTAGGGGATATTTTTAGAGTGTAAACAAAGTTCAAACCGAATGATAAGACTCGTGAAATATAAGTGATGATTTATTGATATAAGGAATATTTTGAGTGATATCAAGAGTAAATATTATTAAAGTTTATGCTTAGAGTTAGCAATATTACATTATTGTGAAGATATGTTGTAATTTTGTTCTTAAATATCGTCATTGCTAGGTATTAGAACCTTTGACTTTTAAATTAAATTGTACTCATATCAATGTTACTATTTATTAAAAAGAAAAAAGGCATTAAAATCATATTGAAATAGATTGAATACATATAATTTAGTTTCGAATGTGCCAAAAAAAGCTTAGCTCGAATATTATGATATACAATTTAATAACTAAAATGTTATAAACTTGAAATCTTTGATGATAAGAATATTCAAACTTTTTACCATTTAATTATTAATAGGATCATACATAATATCATTCTAACAAACTTTGCTTATTAAATTTAAAATATGTAGCATTTATTGTGAAAAATTTCATCTTATTTTGTGTGGTCATGAGATTATAAAGTTGTGCCTATACTTGGCACATGATTTTACTTATTTAAGATTGCAAGTTGTTGTTTTCAAAAAAAAAAAAAAAAGATTACAAGTTGTCCTCTTGCCACATAAATTCAAGCCAAACTAATCACAAACTCTTAACATAAATCTAGGTTTTTCTTTTTTAATATATATAACCACAATCCTAATTCCTAAGTTTTAACTCTCAATAAAAAAAAAATTTAAAAAAAAAAAAAAAAAAAAAAAAAAACAGTTTTAATAATCCTAATATAAGATACACAAATTGAAGGATAGAGATCATTAAAATCATTTATGCCTAACATTTTTTTATATAATTTAATTCTTTACTTACCTTATACTACATATAAAATCAATTTAAATTGGATTAAAATATCAAATTTATGGTATAAAAAATACAGATTGGTTAATATTTATCAAAGTTCATTAGATAATATTTAATAGTTGATTTGTCAAATTTTTTATAAATGTATGGTTCAACTTTAAGATGAAAATCGAAACCGACCACATCAAGGACATAAGTTGAGAGATCCTTTGATTATTATTTTAATTGGAATGAAGGAGAATGGCAAAAAGGTAAATAAGAAAAAGAAAGTGGAAAATCCAAAGGGCAATTTAGAGAATGAAAATGAAGGGGTAAGGGGGGGTCTGCCAATAATTATTGGAATCCTTCCCAATGGGGTAGTTTTGGCAGCATTGGCCATTAGGTCAACAACTAAGAATAGTTTTTGGATCTTTATCACTTGTATTCTCTTTCCATCAAAACCCCCCAAAAAATTAATTATTTTCCAAAAAAAAAAAAAAAAAACCTTTTAAAATTTTGCATTCTATCTAATAATATCATCAATCATGCCTTTTTTCTTTTTTCTTTTTTTTTTTTCTTTTTTTTCACTTCCTTTCCAATATGCTTCCCCCCTTGTTTTTTTCTTTTGAGTTTTATTTTTGTGTATGAACCAAAAGCTTACACCTCACACTTCTACTTTCACTATTTCTTTTTTCTTCTTCCTCTCAATTTTTGGCTCTCTCTCTCTCTCTTTTTATATAAATATATAGCTTTTTTTAAAAAAAAAAAATTAAATTTATAACCGTTCATTAAAATTTCTCTCAACAACATATTTTAAACATTTCTTTCATTTTAAATTCTGGGAGATAAGAGTGGTTTTATAATGAAACTTAACTATTGTGTTTAGAACTTCAAGCATGTACAAACAAAGTCCGTCCTTAAGATATATAATTATTTAGCATTTTAAAAATTAATATATAAGTCGTATGTACTTTAAAAATAAAGATTCAAAATCGTAAACTCTCAATTATTAATCTATATTTTATATCAATTACTTTTGCAAATAAGCTAACTATTTGTATTACACATATATGTTAATGATTATTCACATATATGTATATAGTAATGATTTATTTGAACAATCAAACTGCTTTTATTATTATAGTAAACAATAAATATATATTTATATTGGTTTGTATATTAAGTTTTGATGTTGATATTATCTTACCGAAATTATGCTAAATTTGTTATTACCGGTTTATAAAGTAGTATATTCTATAATATTTTAAACATAGAATTAGAGGTGTTACAAAATTTTCTTTATTTCTATATTATTTACTGTTTTAAAATTTTGAAAATGGGTTTCTTGAATTAACTTTTTTTTTTTTTTTTGAAAAATTGAATTTACTTATTACTAGTTTTACTATGGTGGTATTTTTTGTAACTTTTGAAAAAAATATATATTTCTATCATGTTTGGACCATTGGATCAGTTTGTTTTGGGAGTGGCCCAATACTTCATTTATTTTGGGGCCAATCTTGGGCTTAACAAAAGAAACCTTGTATATGAGCGTAATGAAATTTAGAAAATAATTACAAATATGATAAATTTTAAAAGAAAAATTAATATTCATAGTTGTGGATATTTATAAATAGTACGGTATTCTTGAGTATTTATAATACAACAGCAAAACGTATTAATGATTATGGAAGCAAATATTTTAAAATTCACCTACATTTATAATTATTTCGTGAAAAGAGCTCAACAAATATTTTTATGAGGCTAAGACCGGTAGAGAAGGTGATTAAAAAAAGGGAAAAGCTCAATAGTAGGCCAAAATAGAAAACTAATTGCAAATCTGTCTATATTAAGATTAATTAGCAAAAGTAATTTTTGTTTTTAATTAAAGAAACTCGTTTTAATAGTAAAAAGACGAAAATGCCCCTCCCATTTATTCTGCGTGAAACCCATCACATGCAACGTCACCAGCTTCTTCGCCAAATTTTGAAGCAGACCCACCAGATTTTTGTCGGAACTCCATTTGCGTTGCCGTCAAGCTTTGGTTCACGTGTAGAACTGTGAATTTTGATTGACGGAACCCTGCCTGCTCTTCGCGACTTCGCTCGCGAGAAACCCATTCTCGTTTTGATCTCCAAATCGTCGATCTAAGCTCAAAATAGACTCCAATTCTTAGATCTGAGAGTACCTACACCCGAACCAGCTAGTCGCAGCTTCCTCCTCTGCCGCGGCCTTTGGGAGAATTCCGTCAGAAGAAGCAATGTGATATTAATAGTTAAATATTGTATTATTGTTTTACAACAGTATTATTAGATATTTATAAATACAATAATATTATTTTAAAAACAGTATTGTCATATACTGTAAATTGCACCTTCTGACTAAACAATTTTCTTTTTCGTGAAACAATCATGATCTTTTGAAAAATAATATAATTTATTATATATTCAAAATGTTTTCATTAAATACATCTCTACCAAATGTGTGTATACTTCCCAATAAACCTTTCATTTTCAAGAAACAATCATAACATATTTAAAATAATATATTTCATTTTGAAATTTTCTCTTTCTATCTTTTCTATTCACTTTTTTTTTTTTCATTTCTCCAACTTTTTTTTTTTTTTAAATGTATTCTCCATTCTTCATCTTCTTCTTTCTCTTTCTCTTCTCTCTATACACTATCACTCACCTTCTCATATTTTTTTTTGTTTCCTTCTTCTTTCTCTCTTATTCTCTACATGTTATTCAACCACCTCTTTTTTTTCTTGTCTATTTTTTATTGTTTAGTATGAGAGTTACTTAATACCCCTACCTACAGTATTAATGGGTAGTTAATGAATATTTATAAAACAATATTAATAGTTAAATATCGTATTATTGTTTAAAAGCAGTATTACTGGATGTTGATAAATACAGTAATGTTTATAAAACAGTATTAAAGTTAAATACCATATGACTCCGAATCGCAAAACTCTCTAGTGCAAATCCTTCATTAATTTAACCGGATCCAGTCGTTAGAGATCAAGTTTCCGGTTGTAGATCTGAAGGTTGAGAGGTTCAGTGAGGTGAAATGGAGAGTGGAGTTTAGGGAGACGTTGTGTGATTTTGATTTTTCGAGAGATTAAGGTTTTGGATGATGTTGGGGATTTGGATCTCATCAGAGGGATGAAATCGAAGGTGTTTTTTTTTATGATTAATGCGTTGATTACGGCCTCGACGAGGCACCACGTGGCGGCGGAGGTAGTAGAGGATCATTTGGAGATGGAGTGTTTTAGTTATGCAAGATAGGGGAGGGGAAGGTGCGGTGGTGATGGAGAAACGGTTTGGAGGAGTGGCAAAAATCGACAGAGCATAGCAGACATGACGGCGGCGGTGGAGGGTGGGGAGTGGCGGTCGACGAAAACTATGGTTCCAAGCACAACAGTGAGGATGTGAGATTTGCCAAGGGTCGGAGGAAAACATTGAACAAAAATGAATTTGGGGAGAAGAAGATATTAAGGATATAATAGGAATAAAGAGAAATAATATTTAATTAATAATAAATGAAAACACAAATTTGTTTTTAACCAATTACTTCTCAAAAAGTGGTCATCTGACACAATTTCCCTTAAAAAAATTTACATTCACAAATATTAGGAAAAGTAATTTCAATTTGTCGTTTGATTGTTCTGACCACCTGGGTGTTCATCTCTCATGTCCCAACAAATGACAATAATCACGAATTGTACGACCGTCATCGACCATGATTGATGTTTTGAATCAAAATCACATCTAAATCAATTATACAAATATCCTTAGAAATTTAATATTGTTAATATTATAATATTTCTTAACTAAGATACCATATTTTATATGTGATAATCATTGTTCCGTAAAAAGTGTATTGTTTATAATACTTATATTTATTAAATGGATGAAATTTCTATTCGATATTTATTATAATTATGGTATTAATGAATTTTAATATGCATGCCATTAAAAGTTTTTGATAGGTTTAATACCATATTTACAAAATATTAATTAAATACATTCTATTATAACTATCTACTAGTATTATTTATAAGAACACAATAAATACATTATTTAAGATATAAATAATTCTACACATGCAAAGATATATTTTTCCAACCATTTGAATGTTGAAGTTATCACATAGTTGTAATTAAAAATTAAAAATTAAAAAATAAATCATATAGTTGTTGTGCAACCAATTCAAAGGTGTGGTTAAAATTTAGCTTTTATATCGACATTGAAATTTATGAATATAAACCAAAGAAGTAGACAAAATGTCGGTTTGAAATAATTTTTAAATTTAAATGTTAAAAAGGAAGCATTTAAAATTGAAAGTAGCATAAAGATTCGGGACATTTTCGTATAATTTAAATAAAATTCAACTCTTTCCTTAATTTGGTGTTGAGGAGAGGAGAGGAATGCAACTTTGTTTTTAGAATATTAACTTCTCTTTAATTTCTTTTCAACCTCTTTTTCAATACCATATCAAGTATTTTACTTAATTTTTTAAATGTCATATCAAACATTTTTTTAATTTTCAATTATATAATATAATATAAAATATCTTTATTTAATCTTATAAAATATCGCATCAAATTTTTTTTAATTTTCAATCACACAAAATAAAATAAAATAATATTAAATTTATCAATTAATTCAAAATATACAATCATTACATTATAAAAAATTAATATAAAATAAGTATTTTTACAACATTTCCTCTACAAAATACGAACAAATTCCTCTTCCTTTTCCACTTTCTCTCCTTTCCTCTTTTCAACACCAAAATCCAATCAGCCTGAGGTAAAAAGAATCAAATCAGTACAATAATAAGTAAATCAAAGTTACACTAAAAGAGGAAATAAATATGACTTTTAATTCTAAAAAATTTCCCGCGAATCCCAAAGAATTTGCCACGCTGGCAATCCGCATGATGCCTCCTTCAACCAATAACATCTCTCCCTCCCTTGGTATAAAATCCAAAACCCTCAAACTCTCTAGACTCATCGTCAAAATTCTACCCATCTTCATTATTCCGATCTAGGGTTCTTGAATTCTTGAATTTCATCTCTTCATTCTCAAATTCCATTTCTTGTTGTTCCGATTCAACAATGACTCCGGCCGCCGGTTCCACTAAGGGAGGAAGAGGAAAGCCCAAAGCCTCCAAATCTGTATCCCGGTCGCAGAAAGCCGGCCTTCAGTTCCCCGTCGGTAGAATCGCCAGGTTTCTCAAGGCCGGAAAGTACGCCGAGCGCGTTGGTGCCGGAGCTCCAGTATACTTGTCCGCCGTGCTTGAGTATCTCGCTGCTGAGGTAATCGAATCCTCTGTTCTTGTGATTTTGTAGTGGTTTAGTTGCAATTAATATAATTCGTTCTTGAAACTATCGATTTGGCATAGGATCATCGTTTATATAATTACTTTCAAGATGCATGCAACTGAGCACAGGTTTTAACGGCATGAACTCAGTGATTTGAAATTAGGTTTTGGAGCTCGCTTTTAGTGCCATTTTGGGGCAAATTTTTATTTGGTTTAGGATCATTGTTCTTTTAATTAAATCCTCTGTTCTTATGACTTTGTAATGATTCTGATTGAATTCCGTTTGTGTATATGTAACAAATATTAATTTGGATTAGGATCATCGTTTTTAAAAATCATATAAAGAACAATGTATCTGAAGATTTTAAGGGAACGAACTGAAGAAATTTTGCCTTAAATTTGTTTTTGTTAGTTGAAATTAGGTTTTGGAGCTTGCTGTTTGTAAAGATTTTGTAACAAATATTAATTTGGTTGAGGATCATCTTTTTTGTTAAATGTCATAAGTAACAAAGAGTTGAAAAGTTATGATTACCTACCTAGGAAATAATGAACTACCAATTTCCTTCATAATTAGATGTTGTAGGGTCAGGTAACATGATTGACGAGAATAGTTGAGATATGCAATTAACTTGGTTGGTAACATGGCTCAAACATCATTACAACAAAATCACTACAAATTATAATAAGTAACAAACATTTATTTGGTTTTGGATTATCATTTTTTAAAAATTACATCAAGAACAATGTAACTGAGCACATATTTGAATGGAACGAACTTGGAACTTTTGATACGAATTGGTTTTTGTTGATTTGGAAATAGGTTTTGGAGCTTGCTGGGAATGCAGCAAGAGACAACAAGAAGAATAGAATTGTGCCAAGGCATATTCAGCTGGCTGTGAGGAATGATGAGGAGTTGAGTAAGCTTTTAGGGGCTGTAACCATTGCTAATGGGGGAGTTTTGCCCAACATACACCAAACTCTTTTGCCTAAAAAGGTTGGCAAAGATAAGGGTGATATTGGGTCTGCATCACAGGAATTCTAGGGTTCTTACATCTATAAAATTTTGGGGGATTTTGTTTCTTTACTAGAGATGACTGTTTTGATGTGAAGCTTGGATCTTGTTGTGTTTCCATTTGTTAGCTTCTGTTTGTTTTGTCATCTTGATTAGGTTTTGTTTAGATGTATATAGTTAGTTTGTATCCATGTAGTGTTTTGGAGTAAAGTTTTAAGAATGGTGATGATAGTGATGATGGTGATCAAACTTCCTTTTATAGTTAGAACTTGTATGGAAGGTATGTTTCTTGTTCAAAGCTATT
>JBBMKA010053121.1:0-18868 GCA_037833695.1 Sechiopsis laciniata
TTATATATTTTATGAAATGTTTTGAATTATGCAATGGCATGTTTTGTATGTTTTTACTTTAACTGATTTTAATTCCATGCATGTTGAGTAAGGACTAGGTTTATGACCACTTTTTGGGTCGGGTCCTTACAGAGTGTCACACAAAATATACTTTAAAAAAAAAAAAAAAAAGCTTTCATTGAAACACCATAACCAACCAAACACAACCTTCAGGCCAATAACCTCAATACTAAAGCTGGTCTCATTCCACGGCCTAGAAGATGACCACCCAATAGTAGCAAACTCGTAGATATCTTCTACCCTAAACAGAGAGAAGCCAAGTCGAACAAGGACTTTACTTATACTTGAATCTTGTTTAGTGGAAGAAACTTCCAACTTCTGTATACTTGATTCATAAGCCACAAATCATGTGTGCTCTTCATTTAGGGAAGTAACTTGTGGAAACAGCTTGAACCTAGGCAGGTTGTCTTGAAGGTCGAGACCGGTGATGTTGTTTCGGTCGTTTGAGTTGGAAGTGTCAAGTTATTTTTTTAAACAATTTCTACCTTGTTTTAAAAAATGTTTTGTTAGTTTCTCTTATAAAGAGGAACCTCATTTTCGTTTTCTAGCCTACATTCTTTATATTTTAATGGAAATTCGGTTTTTATTCTAAGAATGGATTAGGTTTGACAATTAACGAAAATAACTTAAATCGTTTTTAAATACACAATTATTTAAAACATCTAATAGTAAAACAAAAGGACCAAATGTTTCTCATAAATCTAATACATATTTGTTGCATCTAAGGTTGAGTCACATTAATTTCAATCGGATTCAAAAGTTTGTTAAAAGTGGTTCTCTAAATGGCTAATGGATGGACACTTTACCAGTATGTGAATCTTGTATTGAGGGAAAGATAACCAAAAGACCATTTTCAGCAAACGGATATTGAGCTAAGAAAGCCTTAGAGCTTGTACATTCATATCTTTGTAGTCTAATGAATGTTAAAGCACAGGAAAAGCAAGAATACTTTGTATCGTCGTTCATGGATGACTATTCCAGATATGTTTATATTACCTAATGCAACATAAGTCTGAAACTCTTGAAAAGTTCAAAGAGTTTGGAGCTGAAGTTGAGAACGCAGTAGGTAAGAAGATTAAAATACTACAATCCATACGTATTAGGAGTATCCTAAGTCTTGGCTAGTGGGAGCATCGATTGGTTCATCAGCGACCTCCTGATGATCTATTTGGCTCCACCATCGATCCTGATACATTACGACCAACGTTGGTATAGTTTTCAGTCTCTATGAGTTAGAGGCAGGTATAATTTGTTGACTGACTGGATAATAATGTCGCGAACATAAATTAGTACTACAATTCAAGGCTTCAATGACAAAGACCTCTTAATTTTTAAAAAAACTCAGATCTATCATGACGGGCATGAGTTTTTTTTTTTTTTTTTTTTTTTTTAAAGCAAGATGTTTGATGTCGGGCAATCTTTCATGACGGCAGCCTCTAACATCAGACTACACGACATTGTTGGCCATGCAAAACTTAGAGGGCATGTTCGAGAGGTGGGTGAGTTCATTAGCCCAACAAAGTTCTTAAAAAATGCTCATAAAAATCAAATTTGTGCGAAGACTATGACCGGTAACTAGTCTTCTCATATTCAAATGTTCATTAGATAAAATGAATGCAATTTTTTGCCTTAAAGGATATGGGTTGCTCTTAGCTACTATTTGGGTGTTAAGGTCTATAGAACTTCGAATAGTCTTTACTTAACTGAGTTGAAGTAGATTTTGGACATATTGGAACATCTTGGTTTAGAGCACCTATGCCAGAGACATTTTTTTAAGTTTGTTCAAAAGTCTTTGAGCATTTGAAACATCAGTTACCATTTTTTAACTAATTTCTTCCAAGTGATGAACCAAAATTGAACAAACATTCTTGATTTCAAAAAAAAAAAATAAATAAATTGAACAAAACACTAAAGTCTAAAAACCATAATAATATTTTAATTGCCAATAATAAATGTATCTATTATTGAAACGAAAATCAACAACCAATCGAAAATATAGAGAAAAACACAGAATTTACGTGATTCGCTAACAGTGTGTTAGCTACTCCACGAGTAAAGAGGGAGAACGTTTTATTAAGTAGAGATCGAAAATACAGAATATCAAATTGTGGGGGCTAGGATTTAATTCGAGTTTATATAATGCACTCTCATTAAATTCTATTACAGATAAGACCTAAATACATAAAAGTGCATATACACAAAAAAAATAAATAAATAATAGGATTACATGTTTCATTTAGGTTCGAGGGCAGGGCCTCGCCCTTGGGACCCCGCTCGCTGATCGGACAGCGAGACTCCGACTAAAAACCCGTTTTTACTAATAAAAAAAACTATCAATTTGAAATTATAATAACAACATATAACTTATAAATTCTAACATTCTCTAAACTATGGAAACGAAAGTTTACAATTGAATAAATAAAAAAAAATGTAGGTGGAGAAAAATGGGATGGGGGAAGGATAAAAAACCCGTGAGAAGTGACTAAGAAGGGAAGTTAGAAAGTTAGTTTGGAGAATGGTATTTGCTTATTGAGAAGCCATGCCAGCTCTCACGGGAATCCACACATCTCTCACGTGTTTCCCCACAAACTTAGCTGTTTTTAGTAACAGTGTTTGTTTTCTTACGCCATCCCACGTTTCTCCACCCCTCCTTCCTTACCATAATTTGGGTTTATTTCTTGACGTTTTTGGTCGCTTCATGCTGTCTTTTTTGCCTTCATCTCTCCTACAAACTAACATTTCCCATTCATTTGCTTAACTAACTAATTAATCTTCATCTGATTATATTCCCATCCTTACTTCACATTCTTTTTCCCACTTTATCTCATCATCATGTAAGGACATTCACAATTGAGGTTCTAATTAACTTAATTACAAATCTTCTCATTTTCAACTCATTCCTTTCCATCAACAAATTCTATCTAGAAGGCACAACTGTATTAATAGTTAAAATGGATTAGCACCAAACAAGATAACTAACTGCGTCATCGACCCATTCGGTCTTTCCATCAATGTGTGAGAGGACTTATAGGTGGGGTTTTTTTTTTTTTTTTTTTTTTTTTTTTTTTATTTAATTTCCCAGTTCATCTCTTCGATGGTGTATTTTTTTACTTTATATTAATAATTGTACTTGCCCTATTCTTATAAAGCTAAGTTACATGCTATGCTTCGACTTACGAGGACGGGTAGGCATAAGGATTCTCTTATTTGTTTGCTATGTAATGCTTTTTTTAATGATATAAACCATGTTTATTTTATTTTTTCCCTACCTACTTGATGTAACATCCCTTCTAATTATTATTAATTATTTCGGTAAGAATATGTACGAGATTATAAGATTAAACCAATAGATTAGGATAAATGTAATTATTTTAATATTTTTTAAGAGTTTGAAAATTTGTTGAAAATCTAATAAGTAAAAATTAATATTAATTGGAAAAAAATAATATTAGAAGAACTTGGACACAAGGTCTTTTTCTTTATTTCCATGTTGAATCATTGCATATAGAATCTATTAAGTTAAGTTGATAGAATTATGGTACTAACTTTAAGCATAAACTAACAGTTTTGGGGCATAAGTCCTTAGCCTCCTGTCCGATTAAGCTACAAGAAGGAGTTTGGATATAAAATTTTAGAGTAATTATTTTGACCAATTATAAATGAGGAGTTATTTTGAAAGATTATAAATTTGAATTTTAGTAATAACTCGTTTGGATGTGGTTATTTATAGAGGGGTTGCAATTAATAGCTTGTTTGGATTATAACTTTTGTAGTGAGGTTGCAGACAATAACTCGTTTAAATGTGATTAAAATAACTAATTTTTTTAGGGGTTAGAAATGCCGGATTAGAAATGAGTGGTTATAAATAAATGATTATTTTGAGTAGTTAGAAATGAGTTATTAAAAATAATTGATTAGTTTGATGATTAGAAATGAGTGATTATTTTAAGTGATTACAATAACTCTTTTGAATGTAATTATTTGAAGAAAAATTGTAAAAAATCATCTATAATAGGTCGTTAATTACGATAAACAAACACTACAAGAGAACTTAGCTCCAAACTTACCACTTAATCTTATATGAGGGCATGTGTAAGAAAAAACCTTTCATTGATCAGAACTAGCTTATTGGAGATGAAATTGAAGTTCGACTATATAGGAGTATGTTTAAGAGTGATTTTGGAATGACAAAAAAACTCTGGTCATATCTAAAATCACACTTATTTAAATTTATTTTTTTTCAAAATCACGTTTGAACAAAAATCAAAATGTGTATAATCATACATTAAATTTATTATATAAAAAAAATTTTAATAAATCACTCGTAAACAAATAATTCTGAATTTATATCCTGCCTTAGCTTTTGAAAAAGGAAACTTAAGAGATCGACAGCTAATTGCAGCATTTATGGGGAATGAATCCTTATACTTTGATGAATAATACCTAACTAAACGAAGGGAAAGGATCGGGGTAGAAATTGATAAGATGGATCATGTTAAAATTTTCCATGATCTTCTCTTTTATGTAATTAAAAGTAAGAAGGCAAAGAAAAGAAGACAATCTAAGTATAATTTAAATCAATTATTATCTCAAATAAAAATATAGTTTAACAGTTTTTCTTCTAATTAGTTAGTTAGAATGTTGTGTATATATATTATATCAAACTCCCAAAGAGGAAAGATCATAATTCCTAAATAGAAGTTCTACTACTCTCAAACAATCAAATAAGTCAACATACCACGAACTATTTTGGTATCATTGTATTTATATTAACTTGCCAGTTTAGACTTTATCACCCTTTCTTTAAATTATTATTTGCTCATGATTCTATACAATGACGTGGATTATGATTCAAGTTCTATTGTTTTAATTTGGATGGTTTTCTGGTAAATTATATGTATTTTAAGCGAAGTTCTCAATATCTTTTGAAAAAAAAAACGACTACATGGAGTAGAATCTAATCGAAAAATAGGTATAACAATGAAAATTTAAAAGCATAAAGAGCAAAGTAGAATTAGAGTTAATTAAGTTATATGAAAACTAAACCTATAACTTTACATGGAAAGATGTTAATGAGAATTGAAAATGATGTGATAATTAATAATGAGGAGAGAAATGGGGAAAAACAGAAGAAGCCATAAATAGTCAACCGAAACTGTAAAAAGAGAAAGAGAAAATTCCTTTATACAAAGTTAAAAGCATTTGATAAGATCCAAAGGAGTACAAGAGAAAAGAGCAGCAACCGTTAAAGGTAAAGTTTTATAGACTTATTCAAACTGCCATCAAAGCTATCTTTGCAGGTTTTGAGTGAGACTATATGAAACCTATTTTCTTTCTTCTTCTTATTCAAAAAAAAAAAAAAAAAAAAAAAAAAAAAAACATTTGAAACCACCACACACGTGTTAATCACAAATATTAATCCTTTTTTCACTCCAATCACGAAAAATACTTGCTATCTCATGTAAAATTTCAATAAATAAGAGTCAAATATCAATTTTCAAAATTAAATTCGTGACCGTAACAATAAATTGGAGTACCACCAAACAATGAAACCAACACACTACCAACCATTTTGATATCTCTAATTAAATCAATACCCGCTAAGTTTATGTCCGCTTGGGTAGGGTCCACACCCATTTTAGAATTCCACGTATTTTGGGTTGGATAGGAATTTGGAGACTAATAATCAGATGGGCTCAGATACCATATTAGCTAATATGAAGTTTCATCTCAAACTCAATTGACAATGAAGAAAATAATTCATACCTCTTATAAAAATGTTGAAGAATCTTCATCTTTCTAATGTGGAATAATTACCACAAAGTGAATAACTCCAACATTTTGTGTTCTTTTCTGTATTAAAACTTTATTTTGTATGGAAAAATATACTATATGAAAGCTAGGTTCATACTATAGCAAAAGGAGATCATAAAAATGATTTCCAATTAGAGCAATATGGCAAAAGTCATAGTCCTTATAGAGTTTAATAGAGATAATTATAACTTCCAACAAAACTTATGCTGATTTGGTTGCAACTTTGAAAATTCTCGCGTTCCTTTTCGAGCTAAATGCACCAAGGAAATGCTCCCGACCAGGTTGGATTTCATGATAGACTCAGTGTTATTGAGCTTGTTTGAGATGAGCAGGTTTAGTTTATGCATTAAACTATTATTGTTATATATCAATTTCAATAAAAATTGTTATTGTTAGATGTCAGAGTAATAGCTCAGTGGTATCAATGTACACTTAATGATTAAGAGGTCTTGGGTTCGAGTTTTCCACTCTCAATTCTTGTAATTTCAAAGAAAAATTCAATAAAAATTAACTTTTGTTTTTTTAATTAAAAAAATAAATGGAGCCAATGAAATTCGAACACAGTTAATTGTGCTTTGCTTTTGTTGGCAAAATTAACTTATTAATAATACTATAATAACTAACAAATGAACATTTAACCAAACAAGTTGGTGGTGCATTGATGATCTTTTTTTGTGATAATGTGGTTAAATACAACAATCAAAATAATATTTAAATTTTTTTTTCTTCCTAGAAACACTTTTTTTTTTAGTACAAGAAACACTTTATAATAGTGCGTTTAGGTTTCTTAAAAGAAGTAAAAGCAAAAATCAAAGTGGATTGGATAAACTCAGATAGATTAAACAGCAATGCCAAACAAGCTCATGTAATTATGCATTATCATATAAGACATAATTAATACTGATTAAACAAAGAGGAAAAAAAAGGAAAATTTGTGAATGGATTTAGAGGGTGAAACAGGCATGAAATGATATCATAGTTTTTTGTTTTAATTAAAAGGGACAATAGGCAACAATGAAGAGACAAAGGTAAGGTTTTTTTGCAGAGTGTGACAGATTAGATTCTGTTTTACTAAGTCCTGTGCTTTCAGTTACTTATTATATATATATTATATATATATATATATGAATGTCTTGGGGTTACATTATAATGGCGATGCCATGCATGGGCTGTGTGTTTAATGCTTAGCCACACTAATGTGGATTATTGTACTTTGTACGAAGATGTCGTACACTGGCTGTGACTAGACAAGTGATGGCTGTGTGCATGAAACAAATCTCTGCATTTTGGAGCTATTTATTTTCCCATTATTTGATTTGAAATTTCATCAAGAGAGACAATTTTGCTTTTCAAAGTACACCAAATGTTTGAGATTTTAACACCTGACCAAAGGCTAATGTGTTTTATATGATCCATTGATTTTTATTATTTATCAGAAAAATTAGAGTAAACCTCGTACATCCTAAAATTTTTCAAATTCATTTATGAACAAAAAAGTAAGACATGTAACTCTCTAATTTAGAAAGGATACATGTATTAACTAACATCACAGACATCCTAAAGATTTGAAAATAGCATTGAGAAATACTTTTAAAAAATTGATATAATCAATATATATACCTAGATGATTAGGGAGAAATCCTATATTGCACGATCATCTAAAATTTTCCTAATAAGCATGTGAATTAGATTTATGAAATTTGAAAAACAATATCAATTACCTTCTTTTTTCTTCCTTGTCTTGCTCCATTTGTTTGTCAATGACTCAATATTATGAAACTTTATCAAAGTGATACATTTTTTTTTTATATAATCAGGAAATCAAAACCGCACGCCTATACACAACCATTTAGCTTACCTAATATGCCTTACTACATGTTAGAGCACTGATCATATTTGTTCCAAGGCTTGAATTCGAGAAATACAATGAATTTAACAATCAAGCTTACTTATAGATTTAAAACCCTGAATCTTCCAATATATATATATATATATATATATATATATATATGATTTGGAGATCTCAAGCATCAGATATATTTTTTTTAGATAAATATGATCTCTCTGGTTATTTAAAAATATATATTGTAAATGAGTGTCGGATTTGTGTCTATGTGAAACCCCTATTTGATTAAAATCACAAGCACCCTTCAACACCCATCATAATGCCCCTCACTGCATGAAAACATTGAATTTAGTATATTTGCCTCTGAAAAGGGGTAACTGATGACAAATAACCCTCAGAAATAAGAAATAAAAAATAAAAAATAAAAAATAAACAAACTATTTTTATATTTGCCTCTTTTGCTTTTGCTTCTCCCTCCTTTCTTTTTTATCTCTCTCTCTCTTTCTCTTTCTCCCATACTCCTTTTGCAAAATCCCATTGAATACATAGAAAAAAAAAACCAATGAAGCCCTCATTGCAAGAAGAAATCATCCAAAACTCAGATACAACAACAACAACAACCAAACCCTCTTCAAACACAAAACAAGTTCATAATTCTCAACAAGCTGCAGGTCATCAGAAATGTCCTAGATGTGATTCCACCAACACCAAATTCTGCTACTACAACAACTACAGCCTCACTCAACCTCGTCACTTTTGCAAGACCTGTCGTAGATATTGGACCAAAGGCGGCGCATTGAGAAACGTCCCGATCGGCGGCGGCTCCCGCAAAACCAAAAAGCTCAAATCTTCCTCCTCCTCTGCTTCTTCCACCAACAACTTCAAATTCTTCGCCGCAATGCCCCCTTCCATCGATTTCGGCGTCGGACTCTCATCATCGCCGTTATTCTCACGCTCTTGTGTCAATCTTGATCCTCATCTAACTCCAACAAGCCCCACAACAAACAATTATCCATTCGTGGGACTCAACAACAGCAACAACTTCCCTTTAATTCACAAAAACAACATGAATTCAAATGCCGACAGCCAGCTCGCATCTTCAATCGAGTCTTTGAGCTCTCTAAACCAAGACCTTCATTGGAAACTACAGCAACAGCGGTTGGCTGCGATGTTTAGCGATCATGATCATCATCAAGTGCAGAACTTTGATCATCAAAATCAGAAATTGCTGCAACCCATTTTGTTTCAGAATCTTGAGGCTCCAAAACAGGATACTTGTTTCAATATCGATAATCATACTGGAAAAGAATCAGTTGCAGCATCTGAGGATGCTACTACTACAACTGAATGGTTCTTTGGAAATAATAATAATTCTCTGAGTGCTGCAAACAGTGTAAGAAATTATGATATTGATGGGAATGGATGGAGTCATAATAATGATACCAATGGAGTTCAAGCTTGGGAAGATTTGCACCATTTCACTGCCTTGCCCTAAACCTCTACCAACTTCAAATTGAAAAAGGTAGTGACTTCTCCGTAACATCATCATAGGGAATAAAATTTAAATATTATGTTAATTAGCTTATATTTTAATTCAATTTAGGTGTTTTCTTTTTGGTGTTATTGTCTGTTTCCTTAAAAGACTATAAGATGAATGAAAGAGAAATGGCATTTTCCATAAGTTGATTTCTTGTTCTTTTCTGATTTTTTTTTTTTTTTTTTTTTTTAAAGTTGTTCATTTGCTGATTAATTACCCTTTTTGGGATTTTTGCTATTCTTTTTCCTTCCCAAACATTATGCTCAGAAATTAAAGAGACCCATTTATAGGAATGAGTGATTGATTCTCTTTGAATGAAACATTAACAGCAAGAACTCAAGAAGTATATATATATATAAACATCGGTAACTTTTGTATATTTTTATAGAACTTTGAGTCTTTAAACTATATTGTTTTAAAAGTTTTTATTCTAAATTTGCCAGTGAATTTAATTATAAAATATTTTCATGTATTTTGGATCCAAGTCTAAAAAAGAATATGATGTTGGAATATATAGTGGGCCAGCTAGTAAACCAAAATTAACTTTAAGGTGAGTTGCTCCAATATATTAGTCTTAAAAATGTAAAGTAAATCGAGCGTTTCTATCATGGAAAATACAAAAGATGAAACTTGATGGATGTATGTATGCTACATATTTGAATATACATCATTGGATTTGTTCATTGGGATCTGAGTAAATAGGTTTGGAGTGTTATTAAAATGAGAAATATTTAGATCATGTTAGGATATGATGTATAAAATAATGCCCACATATGTGGCTCAATATGGGTCACAATCTATTTTTCTCTTTTTTTTTTTTTTATCATTTGGGTTTATAATCAAATAAATTGTGGCCCATATTGGACCACATATATAGGTATTATTTTATACATCATGCCGACATGATTTAAATATTCCTCTATTAAAAACCACAACTTATTAGTCAAATCTTTGATTTGTTTTATGTAGAGAGAATCAGTAGAATAGTACATTTGCCTACAAACTCTAACTGTGTCAAACTTTAGATATCATCAATCTTTATCGGGGGACTTAATGTGAACATTATGTAAATATGTATAAATGAAACAAGACACAGTGTCAGTATGATTTTGCAGCCTATAAGCTGAATTCAGGGCCTTTCAGTAAACAGCCTTTTCTCTGAGCCCCTTTGGGATTGCAATGAATGAATTGAACTGTCAATTTTGGAGGGTGGAAAAAGGGTAAGGGTTGGGTTAATGTAGAATTATTTTGTTTGGTTTTAATAGATTTTTTCATAGGGTGTTGGAGAGTGAGCCAGCCTATTAAGAGCTACTTGTTAACTTACCATCTCTTCTTGTGTACTACTGTCTCTCTCTTGTTGTCTAGGAGAGACCAAGATGCTTTGCCTTTTCTTTTTTCTTTTTCTATATATAATATATATTATCTTTTTTCTCCCATCGATTCATTGCTTTTTCTGTCACTCATTTGCTTGTTCTTACCATTTGGTGAAAAGGATTGGGCCACGTTCAATACCTTGGTGATTGAATTCTTAGACATGTTGGAACTTTCTTCGTATACTTCGAAAATAATTTAGGGTGTGTTTGGTTTGTGGGTTGGAATGGATCAGGATTGCAAACTCACAACAATATATAAGAAACTAAATATTGGTTTGTAATTGTGATTTCAAACCACTCCTAAGAACTGTGAGGATGGTTTTGCAATTTCAAGAATTCCACTCATTTTTTTCATCTTTCCTATTTGCTCATTTCTTTTTCACACACATTGTTATTATTTTTATTATTATCAATATAATTTGAATTAGCATAAAATTGAAAACTTTTCTATAAGATAAAACTAGTATATTGGTTATAGCGATCAAACAAAAGAAAAAGAATTTTAATTGAATTATAATAATGAAATTATTCAAATTTTATTATCATTATAAATGGTATTATCAACATTATTTTCAAATTTATTTGAATTTCATTCTGAAGTAACAATACTACAAACCAAAAACATTTATTAATACGAAGTAAGAATACAACAAACCAAAAACATTTATTAATACGAAGTAAGAATACAACAAACCAAACATCGTAATAATAGATTTCGAGAAACCAGCAAACCAAACATCTACTTAATAGGTCTCTTTTAAATTTATTTAAGTTGTGTTTGTTAAGTTTTTATTGAAAATTTATGATACATTTCTAAATTTTAATATTTTTACTCAAGACTATCATTAAATACTTAAATGAAATCAATTTTAACTCTCCTATTTGATAGTTAATTTTATACAAGTTATATTAACAATTAATAAATGTAGTTTTGTTTGGAGATTGTCTTAGAAAAATAGTTGGGATGCACATTAAATTGGTCTGAACACTCATGTATATAATTAAAAAAAAAAACATAAGAAATCTACCATTAACTATATCAAGATATAGCTCAATTAGTTAAGGTTGAATGTAAATATAACTCAATTAATTGAGATATCGTATCATTGATTAAAAAATCAAAAGCTTAACTGAATGGGTCAGTGGCACAGTTGGTTATCTTGTTTTGTATTAATCCAGCAGTACCTTCTATGTAGGGTTTGTTGGCCCACTTTACTAAAAAAAATCAAAAGCTTAAATATCCAACAATTAAATCGAAATGAAAATGGTTATGGAGAGAATGATACTCTTGGCCACGTTTGGATCACCATGAATCATTCCTCTCATAATCTCATTTCCCCACAAATATTTTTTATTCTCTTCATATAACTACTTTTTATTCTCTTTATAATCACTTTTCCTTTTCTTTATAACCACTTTTTTGTTTCCTCATACTTCTCTTTTATTTTTCACATAATTATTCTCCTCACTACAAACACAAAATGACTCTCCCTATAATTATTTTCTTTACCTAAAACACAAATAGTCATTCTCTCCAATAATCACTATCTCGCATATTCATATTTTCCTTCTAATTTTCACCCTTCCCATAATCATTTTCATTCTCTTTATCTCAAATACTTACTAAAAAAACTCCTTTCCACATACTTACTAAAAAAAACTCCATTCCACACTTATGCGATACACTAACAATATTATTCGTAGATTATTTGACATGGAAATTTTGGATAGATTCAAACCTTTGGTGACAAAAACATTATTAATCAACTTATAGGGTTCATAAATTTATAGAATATATACTCTTAATAATTGATGAACTCAGCTTATAATATATATATATATATATATATATATATATATATATATATATATATTAATTTTCTCTTCTCTCGCCAATCTTTATTATTTTAAAATGAAACTTCCAAAAACACAATGGTGGTGCATGCATACGCCATAGAAAGAGAGAGAGAGAGATTGAGAAGAAACGTATGAAGAGGGGTGAGTAAACGTGATAGAAGTGAGGAACTGCGTGGGATAAGGAATAAAGCTTTTCTAAGAAACTCCAAACTCTCATGCAAGGACACCTCATCACCTATCATTTTTATAAATACATGCTAACTTCAAAGTCTCCCCAAATCACTTCTAAACTATGAGGTTTGTTATAATCAAGCTTAACTTTTAATTTGAACAATTAGACTCTTTGCAATCACATACTCAAAATTTTAAGATCAATCAACCCTCGTACAATCGACCTTTATATTTTGTTAAGGCCTTGTTTGGTTTGTCATTTAGAATCTGGAGGTTTGGAAACCGTTGTTTGGTAAATGTAAAAAGTGTGGGATTTGATTTCGGGGATTTTGAACGATCCAAATCTACGGATTGGAATCTAAGGGTTTGAAAACTCTCTTTCTCGTATGTAAATCAACATCACTTGTAACAAGATATTCCATACATACTGTCTCCATTAAGTTTATGGAGTTGAATCAAGCAAAACAGTCTTAAATATACCGTACTGATTATACTGTACTAGGATCTGTAACAGAAAGTTAGTTACAGGTTTGTTGTAACTTCTATATAAGGATCAGTTATTACCAATAGTTAAAATGACTTAGCAGAGAAGTTTGAGGTAAATTTAGTGAGGCAATTCCAGAATTAAGATTGTAGTTGAGAGCTCCAAGAAACTCCACTTGTAGTCTTCAAAAATTCTTGGTAAATACTATTTGAATCATGCTCTTCACAGAGGATTAGCCCTAATTTGGGTGAACCACTTACATCTTGTGTCAACTCTCTATCCCTTCTCTATCTCTTTACTTTCGTGTACATCTTGAGTGTTTACTCCTTGTTCAGTATCGAAAAGAGAGAAGAGAGAAAGAAAGAAGAAGAAGAAGAGGTTTTGATCATACCGTTTGTACCCGCTGCTGTTGCTCATTATTGGTTCGATTCGATCTCTTATTTCCGCACGAGAGAAGCCAAGACGAACGCCTCCTATACGGTAGGCTTTGGACTTTCTCAACATTCCGCAAATTCTCAACATCTTATTTCTTCTTCTCTCGTATCAAATAAAAATAGAGTACATATTTTGTCGAAATTCCAAAAAACTTTCCTAAATAGAACCAATCAAATAAACCCTAGTTTCAAAAAAAAAATTATGTTTATCTATTTATTTTTTAAAAAAATATATTTAAAGTTAATTGATTTTTTCTTGTTTTTATGTTTATCTTCTAATTTATTATGTATATATTTTATTTATACTTATAATTTATAAAAATATGAAAGTGTTTTTAAAAGGTGAAAATAGTTTTTTGTTTAATACACATTTTTTATACGGTTTGAAAAAAAAAACTTGTTGAAAAATAAATAATGATAAAATATCTCATTTTTTTAATGTTATTTTCCTTATATGATCCAATATTTATATAAAAATTTTATTTCATAATTTTTTGTTTTCAACATTTTTAGGGCATCAAATAGTTTTTAATTTAATTAAACAATCTAAAATTATTTTAAAATGTGAGATCGAGATCGCGGATGTATTCTGCTTGTTGTTGGTTTGCTTGTCGTCAGACAAGAGTCATTCGTTGGAACGTGACCTGGGATGGTAGGAATCCTTATGGTAAACGTTGTAGATCTCCTGTTTGTTGGGATGAAGTTGGTGATAGACAGTTGTTGGGTCTAGAGTTACTACAGATTACAGTGAAGCAATTCAGAAAATCAGGGCTCATATGTTGACAGCTCAGAGTCACCAAAAGAGTTATGCAGATGTTCAACGCAGAGATTTAGAGTTTGAGGTTGGCCAGCATGTGTTCCTAAAGGTAGACCCTATGAGAGATACCTTGAGGTTCGGTAAGAAGGGGAAGTTAAGTCTCCGTTTTGTTGGGCCCTTTGAGATCCTAAAGAGGATTGAGGAAGTGGCCTATCGCTTAGCCCTGCCTCCGTCTTTGTCAGTAGTGCACAACATTTTTCTGTGTCGATATTGAGACAGTACATAACAAACCCTTCTCATATAGTAGATTATGAGCCTTTGTAGCTAAATCCAGATTTGACCTTTGATGAGCAACCTGTGCAGATTTTAGCCTGGGAGCGCAAGACCTTGCGTAATCGTAAAAAAAAAAAATTGATAATTCAAAATTAAAATAGACTATAATCAAAATACAACATTATTTTAAATATTTTATTAGCATTCCATTCTGAATATCAATCCAGCAATGGATTCCGGGGAATGTGGATTCCAATCCGTACACCAAACAAGGCTTTAAGTGTTGTCGTTAGCCTCTAAACATAACAAAGTAGTAGGAAGTTGTTTGCAACACATTTAAAAAGTTTTGAGATAAATTGTTCAAATTAAAAGTTTAAAGAATTTCGTCATCATAAATTAAACTAGTGGTTAAAAGATCATCTTGGAGATCTATGAAGTAAAGAATTAAAATCATAATAATAAATTACATAAGAATTAATTTCGTAAGAATTTTTTTTGAAAACTAAATATTGTAATGTTAAATGATTTTAAGAATTTTATTGACAACTAGATATCGTAAGGTTAAACAATTTTTTCATAAAAAATAATTAAGGTGCACTAAAGTCAACATTCTAACAAGGGTCTGATGGAGCCCAATCTCCGCTTGAGGAGGGTTGGGCAGCCCTATCGAGCTTCGCCAATTGCATGAGGTCTTCCTATATAAAAAGCTAGACGGAGACAAAATAGATAAGATCCCAAAACCCTAGAAACTAGTACTCTCATAAATCTTTTTGTCGTTCGAATCTGACCCAAGAACCGAAGGTCATATGACTAACACTACACTGATCTTCAATTTATTTGTTTTTGTTTAATAGGCGATTCATCCTCAGAAAACTCACAAATTTTTTGTTGACTTCGAAGACAAAATTTTGACATCGCTATATATATGAGGTGATTGTAAGAAAGTTCATATTATAGAGGTGATTTGTGCCATTTTTCTTTTTTCTCTTTTTTTTTTAATTTTATTTTTATCATCATAGAGCAAGCATGACGATTTATTTTATTTTATTTTATTTATTTTTTAGATTTAACCTTTTCACTGACATTGATTATACGAGGAAGAAAAATTGTCGCGCGACTTTTTCTTTTCTTATCACACTGGATTTCTTACTAATTTCTAAAGGGAGTGGAAACATGCACAAAAAAACAAAAAATAAGGAATCTTCCCCTTTTATGAAGGATTAGATTTGCAACCATATATAATTATAATAAAATAAATATATAGTGGTTGCGTTAAACGAGGAATCAAAGATGTTGTCGTTACGTTGAATATATTGGGCGTTACATTAATTTATTTGCCAATGACTTTTATGTTCTGTTTTTTAATGGTGGTTTCATGTCGGATTGGAGAATGTGAAATTGCTTTGCTTTATAACGTGAAGAGTGTTGATTGAGTTGCATGTCATCACTCTCCCCCCCTTTTGGCATTTTCTTTCATTCTCTAATTAGGGTTTGCAAAACTTTTCTTTTTTATAGTTGAAGACAATTACTTCAAATTAAAAAAGTGAGAATTCTTTAGCATCTTTATAAGAGAGATAGATCGCTGCCTTTATTGTCAATTGTTTTGAAGTAGAACCCCAATATTATTTAATGTTGATAGACATAATTAAATTTACCACAACAAATATTGAATCACTTCAATTATTATCAATCATTCAGTTAAAACGTCATCATGAACGAATTCAAGTTTATCTTTGGCTTTAAAATTGTAACATTTTGAAAATGGTCGTTTAGGCATCTTCTCTTATGAGCAACTTTCACAAATCTGATCAAGTTTGATAAAGTTCAAAAAATCATCAACCATTTAGAAGAATGTAAGAATTTCAAAACTTTGTTAGTTGTAGTGACTAGAACGATTATGTCACTTCTTGCCTTCTTTTTACTTTGGTATATTTAGTGCATGATGACTTAGTCGCCATTTAAAATGAAGTCATTGCCAACTATTTTGACGCTTGCAATTTCTACTTCCTTAGGGTCATAAATGACAAGCTTGGGCTTTAAAAGACATAGAAAAATTGTTATGCAACAATTCAGCAATCTGAGATAACTTTAGAACATATAAAATATTGAATATTTTATGTTCACCTTGATTAGTATGCATGATGATACTACGTTTACCTTTAGCTTGTATTGCCTCACCGTGTCCAAGAACTATCTTAAACTGTGTATGCTGTTAATTTGACTAAAGAGACTGATATCTTAAGCCATGATGTAGTGCATCTGCTGTCAATATAAGTGAGGATGTTGACTCGTTGTAAAAGCAATAAATAAATAAACAATGTTCTTACTTTGTCTTCTGCATATAATTTGCTTGTTATTGGGAATTTTGTGTTTGGTTTTGTTTGCTATAACAAAAACTTCTTTGTGTGTCCATCTTTGTTGCAATGGTACTAATGGTAGATTGTTTGTTCTTGAACTAACAATTTATTTTTATCATGGTTGATATTTTTACAAAAATGATAAGGTAGAAGTTTAGCTTTGTCTGATGCTCCTTCTTTTTCCTTGCTTTCTTGACCTTTAGTTTTTAGTCTATCATCTTCGGCAACAAGTTTCATACTTCGAAACTTGAGATCAAATTCTCCCTCAACATGTTTTTTAATATGCATTGTATATCTTTGCTCTTGAACTTGTAATTTGCTAACTAACTGAGCAATGGTGAGAGTAGTCAAAATCAAAATACCCCTCTAAAATACTGAATCGGAATATAGAACTATTGCTCATACTTCTGCTGAGGTTACCTAGATTAGGCAGTTACTTGCTGAAATTGGCGCTAGCTTCCATTGCTTCGGTGCCTACTATTTGGTGTCATAATCTTGGTGCTAGTGTGCTTGTATCAAACTCGGTCTATCATGCTCGTACAAAACACATCGAAATCGATATACACTATATCAAAGATAAGGTGCTACAAGGAAAACTTCTAGCAAAGTACATCCCTACTAACGAGCAGCCTGTTGAGTCCTTTTTAGTGTATTATAAAAGGGTGAACAGTGTACTTAAAATTGTGTGGAATATAAAATACATTTTGAGTCTCAGTGGCCATATTTCCTCTTTCGTCTATCTAGGTCTCCTCTTCATACTTTAACTAAGGAGAACCCACATCTAAATTGGATCTAATTAACTTCTCATTTAGAATATAGCCCAAAAAAGGGGTTTTATTAAGTTAAAAAAGTTTAATGAAAATTCATTATTGGGTCTTTTACTCTAATTATGAAGGCATTTTATTGATTCCATGTTACATGTGTCAATGACCTATGAGATCTTATCTTGGTTGGTAGTAGGGCTAAAAAGATAAGCAGCCTGATTTTTTTTTCTTTTTTTTTTTTAAAAAAAAAAGGGATTATTAGCCATATTGGATTTTAAACTATGATTCATCTCTAGAGGATGTAGTATGATGATTTATGATAGAATCTTGTTGCATTGGATAATTAATATGATGTACTCACTTGAATGTCTTCTACCTCTTTGATATTAGTTGTACAAGATGCAGTTCAATATGGTTAAGTGAACCCAAGATGCTCATACGAATTTATTAAATATTATAAGAATCTCAATTTACAATAGCTTATCTTATTAAGCTAATCATTCTCAGCTAGAGATAATAAATTCATTCTCAAACCGTCCTCAGTTTACATTTTTGAATTATTGTTTTTTAAAAAATAAATAACAAATAAATAACCATTTTTGGAACCAATTTTTTTTAAAAAGAACTAGGATATTTTGGTAAAACCTCACATCTTTGATTTAAGGGTATGTTTGTTTTTTAGACATGAGGAGTGGTTAATAACCACTCCTCAACGACCACTCATTTGTTTTTTGTAATAAACATCCACTTTTAACCCCTCTTGAATCATTCTTTAACCACTCTTCGAATTTTTATATATATATTTTTTAAAAAAACACTCTTTTATCAAATCTCACATTAAATCTTATCAAACTTATCTTTTAATTTTAGCTAACATCGATGTTAAATTATTTATTTTTAAAAACAATTTTAACTCTATTAAAAAAGTCAATAGCGTGTTAGTTTGGTTGTAATCCAATTTAACTCTACGTTTGAGAATTCGATTTTGAAATGAATTATTTCATATCAATTAATAATAATTTTAATCCATAAAAAACCTCCTTTTTTTTAATAAAAAATTTCAGGTAAACATATTTCTAAAATTATGAAAAATTAATAAGAACAAATTTGCAAATGAAATATAGTAATAAATTAATAACAA
>JBBMKA010053142.1:0-18864 GCA_037833695.1 Sechiopsis laciniata
TGAAATTTTATGGGAATAGAAATATGTTTATTTATCAATTTATGCTCAATATATTATTTAGTTATGCATTTATTTATGCGCCTCTCTTCACTCGGGCCTCGCCTTTTTATCGCTTCTCACTTTAAGGCGATTAAGGAGAGTATTGCCTTGCGTTGCGCCTTGCGCTTTGAAAACACTGCTCTTATGCAAACTTGTCTTTGTCGACATATTCTTTTATTTCATCCCTTGATTCAGTCTCGCTACCTAAAATTCCCCATAAGGCCTTGTCCCACTCTAGTTGGCATAATGCAATGATGGAGGAGATTTCTACTTTAGATGGCAACAGTACTTGGGAATTAGTTCTTTTTCCTGCTGGCAAGAAGGTTGTCAGATGTAAATGGGTGTTTGCAGCTAAGGTTAACCCTGATGGGTCAGTTGCTCGCTTAAAGGCTCGTCTTGTTGCTAAAAGCTATGGTCAGACGTATGGAATTGCTTATTTTGATACGTTATCTCCTATTGCTAAACTCACTTCCGTCAGATTGTTCATCTCTATGGCAGCTTCTCATGATTGGCCTTTGCATCAACTAGATATTAAGAATGTGTTTCTGCATGGGGATCTACAGGAAGAAGTAAATATGGAGCAACCACCAGGGTTTGTTGCTTAGGGGGAGAAGAGTGAAGGTAAGTTATGTCGTCTTCGAAAGTCTTTGTATGGATTGAAATAGAGCCCAGAAGCTTGGTTTGGAAAATTTAGTCTAGTAATTGAGCATTTTGGAATGAAGAAAAGCAAATTAGATCATATGGTCTTCTATTGCCGATCTACGAGCGGTATCATCTTACTAGTTGTATATGTTACGTTGAGTATATTCTCCCTTAAATCGTTTCTTCATAGTCAATTTCACACTAAAGATTTGGTCTCGCTTAAGTATTTCTTGGGAATTGAAGTACTGAGAAACAAGAAAGGAATCTTTCTATCACAGAGGAAATATGTACTTGATCTACTATCAGAAACAGGAAAATTGGGAGCCAAGTCGTGCAATACTCCAATGATGCCTAGTATGCATTTTAGGAAGGAAGGGGAAACATTTAAAGATCCTGAGAAGTACAGAAGGTTAGTGGGAAAATTGAATTATCTTACCGTGACACAACCAAACATAGCTTATTCTATGAGCATTGTGAGTGAGTTTATGTTGTCACCTATTGTGGATCATTGGGTACAACAATTTCTATGTTATTTGAAGGCGGCACTTGGACGTAGGATTTTGTGTAAAGATCATTGGTCATATGAGAATTGAATGTTTTTCAGATGCCGACTAGGTAGGATCAAGAGATGATAGGATGACAACTTCTGGGTATTGTGTTTTCATGGGTGGTAACCTGATCTTGTGGAAAAGTAAGAAGCAGAATGAGTCTCTCGATCGAGTGTTGAATCAGAATATAGAGCTATGACACAATCAGTATGTGAAGTAATGCGGATACATCCATGGTTGTCAAAAACGTCCGTTTTACGTTACAAACGTTCGAATTCAGAACGAATCGGGATGAAAACGATTCAAAACTTGTTTTTTAATCGTAAATTACCAAAATCGTACGTTTTAAGAGTAAAAACCGAACGGTTCTTAAACGAATCAGAACGTTATGTTTCTAATAAATAAAAAATAAAATAAAAGCCATTTTTTATATGCTTCTGGGTCGCTGGAGATGTAAGAGGAAGAACTCAGAAGATGAAGAAGAAAGAAGAAAGTTAGATTAAGAACTTTGAAGAAAAAAAATGATATCGAAAAACGGCGCTTGAGAGGAAAGAGATAGATTAGGGTTTTCTTTCTTTTACATAAAATAATGAATAAATAAACAAGGGAAAGGTCCGATTAGGGTTTTCTATTCTTTTATATAAAATAATGAATGAATGAAAAGGGAAAGGTCCATTCATCTTCCATTTTTTTTTTTATTAAAATTAATGGTATCGTAAATATGGTTTTATTTTGTCTATTCACCTCCATTCTCTTTATGGAAAATACTAATTAATGCATTCCATCTGCTATTTTCTCTAATCAATGTAATCATCTTACATTTACTATCTGTATAATTCTTTTTAAAGAAAGTTGAATTTTTGTTTAAAGATTATGGAAAGTTGCACTAATAATTAATATAATTTACTTTTTCGAAATACTATACTCAAATTTGAGGTTTTATTTTTTATAGAATACTTTTCACAGTTATATATATATTAAATCGATATTTATATTTAAAATTTTAATTATTATTTATAATATTGAAACTTACGGTATACGATACGTTACGATACACGATCTACTAAAATTAGATTTCGATACACGTTCCGTTTTACGATTTGATAACCTTGGATACATCAACTCTTGGTTGGATTAGACTTCAAGGTTTCGACTCTGATCAAGTTATGGTGTGACAATAAAGTTGCTATTCATATCGCTTCGAATCCATTGTTTCATGAGCGAACTAAACATATCGAGATTGATTGTCATTTTGATCGTGAAAAAATACAACAAGGTTTGGTGTCCACTGTGTATGTGAAGACAAGAGACCAGCAGGAGATATTTTTACAAAAGCGGGGAATGGAGTGCAAGTGAATTATTTGTGTAACAAGCTGGGCATGATTAATGTATATACTCCAGCTTGAGGGGGAGTGTTAGAGTTTATAAGTATTTTAGTCTCGTCCTTTATCGTAATTTCATATTCGAAGCTAGGGTTTCCTTTAAGTCTATATATATGTACCTTTCTCATTGAATAAGGTAAGAAGTTCTATTCTGCTAAGTTACATGTCACATCTATTACAAATTGCACTTTGAAATTTGGCAGGGCCAGCACGGGTAAAGTTACGATCTCCTTCTTCAATAATTCAAAGGCTCTATTAGCTTCCTCATTCCAATGGAATGGGTTTTTCTTGAGTAAGCCAGTGATGGGTGTGGCTATTCCTCATAGCTCTCTACAAATTGACGATAATGGCCTTAATCCAAGAAATTCGCGGAGTTCCTTTAATGATTTAAGAACTGGCCATTGCACCATGGCTCTGATTTTCTCTGGGCCAACCTCTATCCCTTCTGCAGACACCCAATGGCCCAAGTACTTGCATTTGGACTGCCTGAACACACATTTCTTTTTGTTCACGTACAAACCATGATCCTTCAAGGTGTTAAATACCACCCATAAATGCTTCTCATAGGTCTCCTCATCTGGACTATATACCAAAATATCATTAAAGAAAACTAGAATAAATCTGCATAAAAAGAGACGAAAAACCTAGTTCATCAAGCTTTGAAACGTTGTTGGAGCCTTTGTAAGACCAAAAGGCAGGACTAGGAATTCGTAATGTCCTTCATTTGTTCTGAAAGCCATCTTCTCCACGTCGTCTCTATGCATTATGATTTGATGATTTCCCGATTTCAAATCGAGTTTGGAAAACACCTTTGATCCGTGTATATCATTGAGCAACTCTTCAATAACTGGTATTGGAAACTTATTCGACATTGTTTCTCTTTTGAGTGCTCGGTAGTCCACATAGAATCGCCATCCTCCATCCTTTTTTTTACCAGAAAAATCGAGCTCGAGAAAGGTCTCTGACTTGGCCTTCTTATTCTGGCGTCTAGCATTTCATCAATCATTTTCTCTATCTCAGTCTTCTGTGCATGAGCGTACTTATATGGCCTAACATGAACCGTAGCATGTTTTGTTTCCAACACTATTCGGTATCAACTTCCTGTTGTGGAGGTAACTCGTGTTAGGATTATGTGAATTATTGTTTTCCTAGATAGTTTACTGCTTTGTTAGGTTTAGGCCCTGTAGGCCCGCTAGGTTTATCTTGTACTCTATAAATAGGCATTGCCTCGTCTAATAATAATACCGACTATTCAAGTCTAATCTCTCGGGTAACATGGTATCAGAGCTGTGTTAGGGTATTGGGATTTTTTTTCAATTCGGGAAATTTCAGACGTTGACCGACGTCGCCGCCGTTGACCGTCACCGCTGGCTGATTTGAGAAGCTCTGCCGCCGATCTACACATTCGTTGAGGTTTTAGCTCCGTCCGCTCAACAACGGAGCCATACGCGCTGCCGCAAGCCACCGTCAGCCGCAAATCGCCTTCGCCGTCTCTGCCGCCGCTCCGATCAGGAGATTATTTTGTGGGTTTTGTTCGCGCCGAGGTATACTTTAGGTCTGTCCAGTTTGATTTCGTTTTTGGGCATAGTAGGGTCTCGGATTTGCCGTTTATAGCTGCTGTGGGTTTCGGGTTTTCTGTTGCACGGTGCTATTCTGTTTATTTTTGCAAAATCAAGTTCTTTGCTGCACGATTTGACTTAATCAAAGTAATATGGGTGACAATAAGCATACAAGTGTGATTTCTCACTCGACGAAAATTACAAAGCGCAAGTTGAATGGTTCAAACTTCCTCGATTGGAATAGAACGACTAGAAATCATCTACTCTATAATGAACTGGAGGCTCATGTGGATGGAAATCCACCTATAGATGAGGCAGCGAAAAAGCGTTGGGATCGTGATGATGCACGTCTCTACAATCAGATTACGAACTCCATGAACGATGAAATTGTGGACCTGATAAGTCATTGTTCTACTGTCAAGGAGCTTATGACGTTTGTGGAATTTTTGCATTCTGGGAAGGAACAGGTCACAAAGACTTATGATGTCTGCTCCTCTTACTTTCATGCCGATTGAAATGGAGAATCTCTTTTGAGTTATTACACTAGACATAAGAAAAATGGCGTCGAGTTGAACTCTCTAATGCCCTTTACTGTTGATGGGAGTTATTAGTTTTCTGAAAGGTCTAGGACCAGAGTTTGATGCTTCTAGAGCTCAGGTCCTGCCTGGAACTGAGATTCCTAACTTGGATGATGTGTATCGGAGACTTCTACGGAATGAAGAGAGTTCTGTTGTAGTATCATCGAATAGTGCCCTGATTAGCAAGAGAGACACACGAGATGGGAGGAGTTAGAATACTCCTGTGAAACCTAGTTACGATCGACGTCAAGATTTTAGTGGTGAGAGGCGTCCGGAAGCTCGAGGCGACATGGAATGTTACTATTGCCATAAACCAGGGCATCTCAAGAGAGACTGCAGAAAGTTACAGTATCAGAATCAGCGGCTTCAGACAGCCCACATTGCTTCCAGTGATAAAACTATGCCTAATGAGTTTGCTAACCTCCGAGTTTCCAATGCTCCATCGCAGTCATCGTCTTCCAACCACCTCCCTGCTGCCACCTTAGCTGAGTCTGGTAACAATCATTGCCTTCTTTCATCATCTACGAAGTGGGTCATAGATTCTGGAGCCACTGTGCATATGACAGGTAATGTCCATTTGTTTTCTACTTCGTTGTCATCGGTTTGTTTTCCTGCTGTTACATTAGCAAATGGATCCTTGTCTCCCGTCCAGGGCTCAGGATCAATTACACTTACCCCTACCCTATCTTTGTCCACTGTCTTGTGCCTACCTAAATTTTCGTATAATTTGATCTCTGTGAGTCAATTGTGTCGTGACTTAAATTGCTTTGCTTCGTTTTTTCCTGGTTATTGCTTGTTTCAGGATCATTTGACGAAGAAGACTATTGGTAGGGGGCATGAAGCTGGCGGTCTCTACATCTTGGATCAACAACCAGTCCAACCTGTAGCATGTGCGAGCACTGCATCTGCGTTTGAAGTTCATTGTCGGTTGGGTCACCCGTCGTTGTCTGTCATGAAAAAGTTATTTCCTGCTTTTAGTAAGATGTCTTCATTAAATTTGTGAGTCTTGTGAGTTTCCAAAGTTTCGTCGTTTCAGTTCTAGTCCTCGAGTCAATAAACGAGCTACTGCTCCGTTTGAGTTAGTTCATTCCGATGTTTAGGGTCCGAGTCCTGTTCTGTCAAAAACAGGGTTTCGTTATTTTGTTACTTTTGTTGATGACTTTTCTCGCCTTACTTGGATTTACTTAATGAAAAATCATTCTGAATTGTTTTAACATTTTTGTGCCTTTAATGCTGAAGTTCGTACTCAATTTAATGTTTCTATCAAAGTATTACGTACTGATAATGGGGGTGAATATTTTTCGCGTATTCAGTTCTTATCTTAGTGAAAAGGGTATTATCCATCAATCGTCACTCCGTCTCCAAATGGAGTGGCTGAACGTAAGAATAGGCATTTATTTGAAACTGCGCGGGCCTTGTCCTTTCATAGAACGTCCCAAAACATTTTTGGGTCGATGTTGTCACAACAGCTTGTTTTCTAATTAATCGAATGCCTTCTTCTGTTCTCAATAATCAAATTCCGTTTAAAGTCTTGTTTCCCTCGAAGGAATTGTTTCACACCCCCCTAAGACCTTTGGGTGTACATGTTTCGTTCGTGATGTTCGTCCTCAACGGACCAAGTTTGACCCAAAGTCTTTAAAGTGTATCTTTCTTGGCTATAAAAGGGTTATCATTGTTATTGTCCAAGCACTAATCGATATGTTGTTTCTTCTGATGTCACTTTTTTTTAGGATACACCGTTTAGTCCCATGTCCAGTCCTCCCCCTAAGGAGGAGGATTTGTTGATTTATGAGGTGGTGTCTTCGTCCGGGACTTCAGACCCTCCTTCGTCGCTCCCTGTTCCGTCTCCTCCACCTCTTACTCAGGTTTACACTCGACGTCCTCGCCCGTCAAAAGCATGCCCTGTACCTGTGACCTCTTCGTCATCTGACTTGCAACCAAGTGATGATCTTGACTTACCCATTGCTCTTCGTAAAGGTAAACGTTCTTGTACGTATCCTATTTCCTCATTTGTGTCGTATGATCAATTGTCCTCATTTGTACGTACCCATTGATTCTGTGACGGTTCCTAAGAATACTAGTGAAGTCTTGTCCCATTCTGGGTGGCACCAGGCAATGGTAGAGGAGGTGGCTGCGTTGGATGCGAATGGTACTTGGGAGCTAGTAGCTCGTCCGGAAGGGAAAAAAACGATTGGTTGTAAGTGGGTGTTTGCCGTCAAGATGAATTCTGACGGTTCCGTTGCTCGTCTCAAAGCACGCTTGGTTGCTAAGGGGTATGCTCAGACTTATGGGATTGATTATAGTGAGACCTTCTCTCCAGTTGCAAAGATATCATCCATTCGACTATTTATCTCTCTCGCGGCAACGAATGATTGGCCGTTGTTTCAGCTAGATGTTAAGAATGCCTTTTTGCATGGTAATCTCATAGAGAAGGTGTATATGGAGCAACCACCCGGGTTTGTTGCTCAGGGGGAGAATGATAAAGTTTGTCGTCTTCGTAAATCGTTGTATAGGTTGAAACAGAGCCCACGAGCATGGTTTGGAAAATTTAGCCAAGCTCTTGTGAAGTTTGGAATGCAAAAGTGTTCTTCAGATCATTCTGTTCTATAGTCGGTCGAATGGCGGGATTGTTTTATTGGTAGTGTATGTTGATGATATTGTAATCACTGGCAGTGATGACTCTGGGATAGCTTCACTAAAGACTTTCCTTCGTAGCCAGTTTAGTACCAAAGATCTTGGGAACCTGAAATATTTCCTAGGTATTGAAGTCATGAGAAGTAAGAAGGGAATCTTTTTGTCTCAGCGAAAGTACGTTCTTGATTTATTAACTGAAACAGGAAAGTTGGGTGTGAAACCGTGTAGCACTCCAATGGCACCAAATCAACAACTTGTCAAAGAAGGAGAAGCTTTTGATGATCCTGAGAGATACAGGAAGATGGTTGGGAAACTGAATTATTTGACAGTCACGAGGCCAAATATATCATATTCTGTGAGTATAGTGAGTCAGTTTATGTCATCTCCTACAGTAGAGCATTGGACAGCCGTGAAACAGATTCTGAGTTATCTGAAATCTGCTCTTGGAAAGGGTGTGTTATACAAGAATCATGGACATTCTAATATCGAGTGTTATTCAGATGCTGACTGGGCAGGCTCTAAGGAAGATAGGAGATCGACCTCAGGGTACTGTGTGTTCATGGGAGGAAATCTAGTGTCGTGGAAGAGTAAAAAACAGAATGTGGTGTCACGTTCGAGTGCTGAAGCGGAATACAGAGCTATGTCACAAGTAACATGTAAAATAGTATGGCTTGTTCAGCTACTGGCCGAGATTGGAATGAAAACTACGGTACCGGCAAAATTGTGGTGTGACAATCAGGCTGCTATTCACATTGCATCGAATCCAGTGTTTCATGAAAGAACAAAACACATTGAAGTTGATTGTCACTTCGTTCGAGAAAGATTCAACAAGGTTTGATTTCAACGAGTTATGTGAAGATTGGGAACAGTTGGGTGATATACTTACCAAGGCGCTGAACGGAGCTCGCATAAACTACCTCTGCAACAAGCTGGGCATGATAGACATATTTGCTCCAGCTTGAGGGGGAGTGTTAGGATTATGTGTATAATATGTATTTGTAATTATTGTTTTCCTAGATAGTTTACTGCTTTGTCAGGTTTAGGCCCAGTAGGCCCGTTAGGGTTATCTTGTACTCTAGAAATAGGCATTGCCTCGTCTAATAGTAATACCGACTATGCAAGTCTAATCTCTCGGGTAACAACCCGAAGGTGCATGAAATTCGTCTGCATATTCTTCTATCAAATCTTCGATGAATCTAGGAAGGGGTTCTTCAACTCTCCGACCACTCTGCTTTTTCATCGTCAGTCTATTCGTTTAACTCAACTAAGTACCCTTGATCACCACTAGACCAGGTTTTGTTTAGCATCTTAAGGAGACCTTTGCTCGGATCGGGGAAGGATCCTCGTGCAACGTTACCTTACCTTGCTCTGTCATGAATGTCATGGTTAATGCCATCGAGTTTATATGCATGAACCTAGTTTTTTGCAACCACTGCATTCTTAGAATCACGGTCATACTTGTCCAGTGCGTGATGCACATGACCGCATGCTTGTTTAGACCCCTTTTTGTCAGGTTTTCATAGTATAAGGTTTACTTTCAATGTTGTCATTTTCTTATACTTTTGTTAGCGTATGTCTCCTTGCTATTTTGATGTGCAAGCCTGCCACATAAAAAATGGCCTAAAATGTACTTTAAGTGGGTATGACTAGTCAGCCACCTTACCAAGTTACATGACAGATGCAATCTAGTTGATGTGGTCCTTATCGTTGCGTTATATAACACTTTCAAAGACAAGCATTTCAAAACCTTCTTTCTCCCTCTTTTGAAAACCTTTTTTCCAAGATTGTGAGGCTCCTAGTTGTGCCACACACTTTGCGTTTTCGTTTGACTGACTTGCTCACTGGGTTAGAGCAGGTGCCTCACGATCACTTCGCAAGGACAAAAAAGTTGGATCGTCACAATTGGTATCAGAGCTTTGTTAGCTCCTTTCAAAAGTTTCTGCATGCATGTCCGTGAAGAAAATGTTGAGCAACGCCCACGTTGGCTGGTTGGTCGAGATGTTAGAGGAGAGGCTCTATCTTAAAGAGATCCCTGACAATATTCAATTTTTAGAATCTCGCCTGGATGAAGTTGGTGAAAAGGCCAATATGATTAATGCGGTAGCTGGTCGCCTTGATGGGATGTCCATCCAAGATTTACTTTAAATGTTGTTCTCATTTTCTTGTACTTTTGTTAGCGTATGGCTCGCCATTTTGATATGGCAATTTTGATGTGCAAGTCTGCCACATAAAAAATGGCCCAAAATGTACTATAAGGGGGTATGACTAGTCAGCCACCGTACAGAGTTATATGACAGATGCAATATGGTTGATGTGGTCCTCATTGTTGCGTTATTTAACACTTCAAAGACAAAAGCATTTCAAAACCTTCTCTCTCCCTCTTTCAAAAGTTTTTTTCGTCCTGAGACTATGAGGGAGGTTGCTCCCAGTTGTACCACCCGCTCTGTGTTTTCGTTTAGCCGACTTGCTCGGCGGGTTAAAGCAGGTTCCTTACGATCACTTCACAAGGACAAGGAAGTTGGATCGCGACACCTAGCATCATATCCACGTTATAGCGTTCCAAAGGAAGGAGTCCTGCACTATCACTTCTGCGCCTTTACAGATTCCTTAGCCTTTGACCGCCATCCTTGTCCCCATGACCACTCCATAATGAGCTGTCTTGGAGTACCTGCATTGGAGTTTTTCAGTCAATTTAAGTGAAATGAAGTTGTGCGTTGCTCTGCTATCGATCAAGATGATCACACCATGATCGGCCACCCTTACCTTGAGCTTCATGGTTCCTGAGGTTGAGAATTTGATCACTTATTGAATTGATAACTTTGCGCACTCAACTGTTTCTTCGGGTGTTTTGAAAACCTCTTCTTCTTCTTCGAACTCCCCACTCATTTTGAATTCAACAGCTTGAGTAACCACCTTATTTTAAACTTCATCATCAAGCTTCTGAAATCTCCATGTTGGAATATGGATATTCCATTTTTGGTTAAGATATGGAGCGAAGTCTTAGTTTTTTAAATAGTTCGACCATGTCTTTGGTTTTACCCATTTGTTTGGTGACCCTCCAACTTGGGGAGATGGGCCAGTGTGGGGTCCCTTTGTTCGTGAGTTTTGGTTGTATGGTTTTCTCTTTTGTTAATGAAGTTTTATTCCTTTTCAAAAATAAATAATAAATAAACATGCATGTTTCGATAAATAGGCATGCAAATTAAGTAAGCACCGGTTATATATTAAAAGGTAGGCAAGCCCAATATTGCAGAGGCGGCGAGGCGAAGCGTAGAAGAGTTTTAAATACAAACAGAATGACATTTTGTATTGGAAAATGACCAAATTGAAGATCCCAATCGTCATGTGTAACACTCACATTCCAATTTCTTAGCAGAAATCAAAGATAGAGCAAAAACAACTCTTAGCCGCCGCAATAGATTAATGTTTGGGTAATTACTAATAAGTACAAACTTACCATTTATTTGTGAGGATTATAATGTGCCACATCTTTAAATATCATTTATCTCTCATTAGTCAAATCATTGGTTTTTAATTTATTTTCTTTAATACATATTTTTATATCTCACAAATAGGGGTAAATATTTATCAAGTATTTACTAGTAAATATCCAAGTATTTCTCTTCCCACTATCTCATTGCCTAGAAATTTAACCAGAAGAGAAGAGGTGGAGTTTTCCATAGGAGAGTGGGTTTACCTTAAATTCCAACCGTATCGTCAGAAAATGGTAACAGCACGTCGAAATAAGAAATAATCTCCAAACTTTTTTGTGCTTTATGAAATTGTTCACAAGATAGGAGAGGTGGCATATTAGATTGAAGCTTCCACATGGGTCTTCCATACACATGTATTCCATGTTTCACAACTCAAGAAAAGGATGGGAAATGACACCATAGTGCAAACCATAGTACCTCAAATAAATAAAGATTTTGAAATGCTATTCGAATCTGGAGAAGTCTTGGGGTTATGCTGGAATACCAAAAAGAATGGGGAAGTGGTTAGTGAAATGGCCAGGAGGACAACAACCATGTGACAGTGTGGACAATAGCCAAGGAAATCAAAACACAATTTCCTCATTTTTGTAGAATCTAAATGCGAATAACAAATGCGAATAGGAACAATCTCATTAGCTTTTCGCTTGCGGGATTGGAGAGACAAGACACACAAATTTCTCTACAAACACTTGTAAGGTATCTAATACCTTATCAGGTTCCAGATTATAACAGAACAATACCAACACAAATAGTAGAAATAACAGTAGAAGTGCACTATATTTCAGAGATAATACTCATAATCCAAACTAAACTTCATTATAATCACTAATAGAATCAACAAGATAATAAGATAACAAATAAATTAAAGGATAACGACAAGGAAATACGATAGCTAATCGGTGATGTTCGAGAGCCACCGGAACCTCTCCTTCAAGTCTTAAGACCTAGCCTCCACAAAATAAGACTCCCTTGTCTAAATCCCTCCTTAGAATATTTATACTCCAAGAGCTTCCCTCTTTCCCTCAATAAAATAACCTATTTAGGGAATTACCCAATTTGCCCTTTCTAGAACATTTATAGGAATTGAGGTCCTTACAACACTTTACTTTATTTCTCTAAAACTCTCTCAACAACTTTCTCTTGCTCTACTTTGCTCTACAGAATGAACACTCTATTTATAGCCTATTACAAACTTGGTCTCCAAGTTCCTACCATAAATGTTTCCCACTAATTGCTAAATCAAGGATCTACTAATTTCTTAATTAGCTCCCATCAATTCCTTAATCATAGCCCCAATTAATAATATTCTAAATACATTAAAATTACATTTAAGTTTATTAAAATAAACTCCTCCATAAACTTAAATGCTTTTTTCATCCGTCATGCCAATCATCTTCTTGAATTTGTCGAACAAAACCTTTGGTAACGGTTTTGTGAAAATATCCACAATTTGATCTTGGCTCTCCACATGCTGCAATTCCACGCTTCCTTCCTTCACACGATCTCTGATAAAATGAAAGTGAACATCAATATGTTTGTTTATTTCATGATTCACTGGATTCTTTACTAACTTAATTGCTGATCTGTTATCAACCTGAATCATTGTTGCATCAAGTTGCTTTAGCTCCATGTTACTTAACAAATTTCTCAGCCATATTGCATGACATACGCACCAAGAAGCTGCAATATATTCAACTTCGCATGTCGAAAGCGTCATAATCGGTCGTTTCTTTGACAGCCAAGTAAATTATGTGTTGCCCATAAAGAATGCGTATCCCGATGTACTTTTTCGATCATCTATGTCTTCGCACCAATCACTATCGGAGTAACCAATCAACTTATAATCTTCCGCTTTCGAATAAAATATTCCAAGTGACACTGTTCCTTGGATGTATCATAAAATTCACTTCAATGCCTTCCAATGTGAATGAACTAGCTCCTACATGAACCGACTTACAATGCCAACACTTAATGAAATGTTTGACCTTATACATGTGAGATAGCGAAGGTTTCCTACCAAACTCAGGTATTTGCTCGCATCCACACATTCTCCTTCATCAAACTTTGTGATTTTCGTACATGGTTCCATTGGTATTGATACTGGATTGCAATTTGCCATCTTGAACTTCTTCAAGATCTCCTTCGCATATTGCTCTTGCGATACACATATACCCGTCTCTCCTAGTTTAACCTCCAAATCGAGGAAAACTTCAGCAATCCTAAATCTACATCTCAAACTCTCGCGTCATTGTGTTCTTAAACTCTTCTATCATCGCATCACTATTACCCATAAAAATAAGGTCATCAACATGAAGAGCAACAAATATCGCATTACCTCCGCTCTGCTTTGTGTAAAGCGCATGCTCGTATTGCTTGTATCCGTTCTCCTTGAAATAAGTATCGATGCGACTATTCCACTCTCGTGGTGTTTGCTTCAACCTGTAAAATGCTTTCTTCAAATTTAGCACTTTCTTCTCTTCTCCAATTTTTATATATCTGGGTGGTTGGTCGATATACACTTCTTCTTCAAGCACACCGTTCAAGAATGTCATCTTGACATCCATCTAAAAGATCGGTCTTTTGAATTGAGCCACTTGCGAAATGAGCAATCGAATTGTCTCCATTCTCACAACGGGAGCAAAGACTTCATCATAGTCAATTTTCGCTTTCTGCTTGTATCCCTTGGCAACAAGTTCGCCTTGTAGCGCTGTATCTTTCCTTGCGCATTCATCTTCTTCTTGAAGACCCACTTCACACCAATGGGCTGACTTGCATTCGGCCATTCTGTCAGCTTCCATGTATCATTGCGCTCTATCGCATTAATCTTTCCATCCATTGTTGTTTGCCACTTCTTGTCTCGCACTGCTTCTTCAAAGCTAATATTCTCTGCATCTGCCAAAAGACATACAAGGTGTACCTCATTTGTCGCATCATACAGATCTTGCAAGCTCTGCATTCTGGGTTGTTGCGGTTCATCTTCATCATTAGTTATTTCAAACTTTGTTGGCATACTCGTTGATGCAAAGATTGGTGATTGTCCAACTTTGATGCTAACTTCCATCGAATTGTTCTAGTCCCATTTGCTTTCTTCATTGACTCGCACATTGCGACTCACTATCACCTTCTTGCTTGCTGGGTCAAGTAGTTTGTACCTTTTTGTTTTCTCATCATAGCCAATGAAAACATACTTCTTGCTTTTGTCTTCGAGTTTCGTTCTTCGTTGATCAGGTACCTGTGCATAAGCCACACTACCAAATACTCTGAGATGCGAAACTGTCGGCTTCTGTCCGCTCCATACTTCTTGTAGTGTCTGATCAGCTAACTTTGCATGTGGACATCGATTTTGCACATAAATTGCGCACTGCACTGCTTTCGCCCAAAATTCCTTTGGCATCCTTTTGCTCTTTAGCATTGCTTGAACCATATTAAGAATGATTCTGTTTTTCCTCTCGGCCACACCATTCTGTTGAGTAGTGTATGGTGCGGTTAGAAATTTCCTTATGTCTTACTCGCAATACTCCATGAAAGTCGTCGAAGTGTATTTGTGTTAGAACTCGATTCTAAAACAGTCCTAAACCCGTTTCTTACTCAACATGCATGGTTCAATACGTTCAAAATTAATTTTAAACCAACCAATAAAACAAATGACTGTTTAACCATTCAGAACAGTTCATAAAATAAAGATATAGTTGAGCCTCTGGCCAGAGTTATTCCAAACGAATTTAAAACATGAAAATCCATTATTACCAAACCTATCCTGCATGCTGAATAAAGACAACATATAAAATTATAACAGCGGACGCCCATGATCAAGCAGCTCCTCCGCTAGCCGTCCCGGTGCTGTCCCAAGTTACCTGGTGGAAAAATCACAGAAAATAAGGGTGAGTACAAAGGCACTCAGTAAGAATCCCCAACTGGGGTACAGTACAAAACAACATCTCATCCAGCATCCAAGTAAACATGCAAACAGTTACCAATACAGAATCCTTGGATTGAGTTGTCAATACAACTCCTGAGTCATCGGAAGTCTCTTACTTCCGGCCTAGTGATCAGCTCAATAACTGATCCCGAAGAGATATCCTCGAAGGTCTCATACCTAACTCAAAAGCTGGTCTTGACCAGCTCTCCAAACTGGTCCTGGGACATCCGGGAGAGTACCCGGTGTCTGGCTCTAAGCTCGGAATGGAATGGTGTACTCACGAACATTAGTCCGAGGGAGCTCTCCTCCCGGCGCTTAACGCATGTGCGCGCACACCGCATGCTGTTGCAAACCGCGTAAATGTGGGGGCCTAAGGACAAATTACACCGGTCCAGGTACGCATGCCTAACAACTCAGAAGCGGTGTCACTGATCTACAGTAGTGCGAGGCCCTCGGCACTCAACTGTAGTAGCCTGAATATCACCAGACGTCCGAAGCTAAGAACCGTCAAAGGCAGGCTTGCACCATTGGAAGGGTTCCGCTCTAGCAGGCTACAGACTAGGCTTATGCCGTTGTGGTGAGCTAGACCACACACGGCTGTCAGGGGCGGGATCCTGTCCTCGCTGGTCCCGACCTGGGGGGACAAAGTACGTTATGTCTGCTCTCGCCCTCTGGATGATGACAACCTGACAAGTTCTATCTAAGAATACTCGACCTTGTTCCCTATCAATCAAATATGCTTAACAACACATAAACCCTAGCATGGTACTATGAGCTTAAAACAGGAATCAAAGCATGTTGGAAGAACAAACCTTGCATGACACTAACATGTGGAGACAGGAACAATCATGCTAGCAGAACAGAACAACATATAATCATATCCACTAAACATGCTCGTAAACAGTAAACATGTAACAAAAATACGATCAACGAAGTCTCGTAGGGCCCATACAACCCCAGTAAGAAATCCTTACCTGGAAAACAAGCAGAAAACACAACAAATAAATGATGCTCCTTGAGCTTGAGCTGCAGAACCAACACGAACCTAGCAAATAATAATTAACAAGCATAAATTAAATACTATTCGAACAGCTGCACAAAACTAAGTATCCAACACAAAGCTCGGGAAAAAGTTACCCAAACCGAGAAGAACAAGCTCAACAGCGAGGCCTCGGCGAATGCAAAGGCGAAGTTCCAGCTTGCGTGCGGCGACAGGCAACGGGCAAGGGCGAGTGGATCAGCGGCTGAGCTCGCGGGTGCGAGCTGGGCTATGCGGCAGCGAACGGCACAGGCTGCGATCTCGAGCGGGCGTGTGGGTTGAAGCGGCGTGGGATCGAGGATGGAAACAGCAAAGGCTGGGGCGTGACTTTGCGGTGCGCTGAGGTGATCCGGTACGTGGGCTGCGAGGCCTTGCAATCGCAAGGTGCTGCCATCGCTGGTGCATGCGGCTCAGATCGTCGAAGGAGCTGGCTCGTGTGGTGTGGATCTCGGCAAGAGGAAGGCAGCAATGGAGATGGTGATCGGCGATGGGTTTCTCGGCCAGAGCTTGGGCGGCGATGCTCGGGCTGCGATCTGGTGAAGAGGAAAGAAAAGCTCTCGGCTAGGGTGGATCTCTCGGCAAGGAGAAGAGGGATCGAATGAGAATGGGAGGGTGGTGTGCGGCGATGGCGATGAAGCTTGGCTGCAATGGTGTTTTCGATAAGAGGAAGGAGAAGAGTGAATTTGAGAGGGAGAAGAAGGAGGTGCGGCTAGGGCTTTGGGATTTGGAGAAAAAGACGATTAAATACAGTCCTTAATGCCACGTGTCAAAGTCAACCCGCCTTCGAGTCCCAGCGAAGGCAACTTAAATCCCATTTTCCTCTTTTTAATAAAACTCCAAACCTCTAACCATCCAGCTTCGAGTTCTGGCGAGGGAAAACTTAAACAATTATATATTTTTTCCTTTATTCTCTTTTACCGAAAGGACCTCCAAGCTGTCCAAGTACAATTTTGGCCCTGGAAACCTGAAACCATAGAAGTAACTCGGACTAAAAAAATGACAGAAACAACCCTGAAACCCTGGTTAAATACAAAACTGACCCTGAAGGCAAAATTACCAAAATGCCCCTAAAGGCTCAAACTGCCCTAACGGCCCAACCGAATAACCGAATAAACAACCAAACATATCTGGGGAACCGAAATGGAAAACTGGGCCGTTACAATTTGCCACCTCTATCAGATCGCTTAGCTTTGATCTGTCTACTAGTTTCCTTCTCCATCTTGACTTTGAATTTTCTGAATGGCTCTGATTTTTCTTTCAAAAAATACACCCAAGTTTTTCGTGAGAAAACGTCAATAAAGGAAATGAAGTACCTTTTACCGCTAAAAGATCCTGGGGTAATTGGTCTGCATATGTCCGTATGAATCATCTCAAGCTGTTCTTTAGCTCGATATTCCGCTTTCTTCTGAAATGAGGTTCTTGCATGCTTCCTGAGTACGCATTCTTGACAAAACTTTCTGATAGGATCCAAACTAGAACCCCACGCAAACAATATATTGAAATATAAAGGATAAAGGACTACAAACTAACCAAGTATTTGATAGGTACTTAATGGCTACAATAATCTTGATAGATTCTCTTCTCCTCTAATGCCTCTATTTATAACCATAAACCCCTAACTTACTCCCCAAGTAATTGCTAACATATCCCTATATTATTCATTAATACTCTAAGGCCTCAACCCTATCAATACCCTCCCGTTTAAAGCACTTTGTCCTTAAGGTGGGCACAAAGAAGAAAAATATAAAATGGAAGAGATGGCCAGAGGACAGTGGTGGTTGCTGGAAGTTGGTGGTTCTTGGTAAATGGTGGATGCAAACCTCTTACAACTTGTAATGGCCCAATATCCCTCACTTGCTTGATAAGGAAATGGGCCTCCAACCATTCATTAAATCCCAGCCCAACTGAAAATCCCAGCCCATGTAGCAGCTTTTGATTTAACTTGGGCCCCAACATAAATCTAGTCCTTCATTTTTTAAAGAATTAGGGTTAGCCATCAAGGTTACCTTGAGACTTCCCTCTCCCTCAACTTCATGCACATGACCCCACCCACTACCCATGTGTTCTTCTTCTTCACGCAATTCATCTTGGACAAACCAGCCGCGGTAAAAAAAATTTCGTACCTCAATCCGTCAATCACTCTCTACGGCGGCAACGACGGCGACTGTCCACCTGAACGATTCTTTCCGGTGATGGTATAGGGATTCCGATATACTCTCCCTTCTTCCTTGTTCTTTCTCAGTTACCATGAACAACCATTGTCTTATATCCCTCTATCCTCCTTCCCTCTCTTGATATTGAATGGCTACCATTTGAGATCTAAAATCAACAAAACCGTTACTAATATTAGAAAACATCCACACCTCCCTTTGATTTTTCCTCTTCTTCCTTTTGCGCCAATGTCCCCGCCATTTTTCCATCTTCCACCGTGGCCGAAATTGTGGAAGGGGTATGCTCGTGGGGCTTAACTTGTTGGGTGGGTTCTGCAAGTTCATCTTGAAATATTTTTTAAAGGAATTTCTAGTCGACCCCTTCTTCTCCTCCATTGAGTTTCTCTTTTCTTCCTTGTATCTTCATTTTTTCTTTTTCTGTCTTCTTTTGCTACTGTGTTCTTTATTTTTCTTAAACTTGTTAGGAAAAACAAAATAGCTCTCTAGTTTACCTTTTTCCTCCTCTTTGCTTTCCTTGCTTGATGGTAAATTCTGTCCTAAACTTCCGTTAGGCTTCTCCTCCATAAGTAGTGTAGACTCTTCTTCTTTCACAATTTCCTCCTTCAACTCTCGAAGCTTGTCTTGCAAGTCCCATAAACTCCCTTCCATTTCTCTAAAATTCTTTTCCAGAACTCTTTGGAATGAATTCATGCTCTCCTTCATTGCCACTTGACATGAATCGAGTCGCGACATCATACGCTCCATCATAAGATCCATTGCGTCACGAAAAATACCTTCATCATACTGTTAGAGTTAAATGTATATTTGTATTTAGTATAGTTTATTGCTTTATTAGATCTAGGCCCATTAGACCCGTTAG
>JBBMKA010053202.1:0-18851 GCA_037833695.1 Sechiopsis laciniata
TTAATTAACCCAAGTTAAACATTAACTCACCAAATGGGCTAATACATGATGTGTGATTCACCTAATAACAAAATACCTTCTTGAAGTACATATCATAAAACAAAATGGCAATCAGAATTCCAGACAAAACTTGATCATAACTTTGCTCGGCACGAACAAAACAGAACGATTTCAAGACCTCATAATTCAGAACTTCAGCAGGACGGTGAACTCAATCCACCAACGGCAACCAAACCTGTCTTCAGAGAACATCTTTGAAAAGAGACAATCAAAACTAGATTTCAAACAGAACGTTGCCAAATAACATGGAAAAAAAGCAAATGAGGTATCCTCTCTCAGAACGACATAAGCAGCTCAAAACTGAAGTCAAGATGTCCGGTCGGACTAAACTCATTAGAAACAAACGCATTCAGAACCCAAATGACCCTAAAAAAACAAAGTTCGAATCAGAAATCTGAATGCTCAGAACGCTGTACCAAAATATGTCAAATCCATGTAACTGCTGAACAACTAACAAACTGTGCTTCAGAATGGCAAGAAACAGAAGCACAAAAAAATACTCCAAACGAACAAAACAAACCTCTTCCATATCAAACTCTCAAACCAAGAAATCTTCAAACGGAAACAAGTCAAGAGATCTGTAAACTCCACAACAAAACAACCAGATGAACCAAAAAATCATCTACAAATGGCCAAAAAGCAGATGATGCAACTTGCACTAGAAGTCTCGCAAAAACATAATGAGCAAAACGATCTCTTGCAAAGCCATAATCAAAACAGATTTTTTGCAAACGAGTAGACAATCATGAAAGAGACAAACTGCTCAAAACACTGCAACCAACACTGATTAATGCAATCAAAGCCCAACAATGAGGATACATACAAGAACACAAACGGAGAAAGAACCTCTATCCCCTCTTCATGTATGTAACCGAAAGCAAACAAATCTGCATCAGAATGAAAGTATACAACACCCTCTACATCAGACTTAATTACAAACCAGCAAAAGATAATGAGCAAACAAATATCAGGTCTCACCACACCAAACATCCTACATGAAAAATCCAACAAACAAGCCAACTCCCTATTCAACAACTGAACGTTGCAATCTAAACCAACAAGAACATCCTCGGGTTCAAGAGCAACTAAGATTGGATCTGAATGTGCAATGTCACTAATAAACACTGAAGGCTCAACAAACGGATTTTCAGATGCATAAGTAGAATCAACAACACAATTGACTTCTGGTAGAGAACCTGTCAAATTTTCAAATGGAGTCTTGACAAATTTATCAGAAGCAACACTCATCTCGCGCTGAAAAGCTTTGCCTTGCAAAATGTATAAACCATTTGAAAGCTTTCCAGACAACTTAATTTTCTCATTTTTACTCACAGTGAGTAATCCATTTTGAGACGAGTAGTCATAACCAGCAGCATCCAAAACACCTAACGAGATAAGGTTTCGCTGAAGACCTGGAACAAATTTCACATTTGTTAGCAACTTGATGGAACCGTCATCCATGCTAAACCGAATAGAACCTACTCCCTTAATCTCAAGCTGAAGGTTATTAGCCAACAAAAATTTTCCATTTTTCAAAATTTCAAAATTTTCAAAATTGTGCTCAAAAGGGGACATGTGGAAAGAACAACCAGAGTCCATGATCCACAAATTATCAGAACGGTCCAAATTTTTAGAATTTTCGGTCAAGAGCACCTCGCCCGAATCAGAATCTTCGAGGAAGTTAGCTGAATCATTATCAACTATCCTAACAGGTAACTTACCTTTCCTCTTCAGAATGGGACAATCATACTTCGTATGACCTTCTTCCCTGCAGTAATTGCAAGTAAATGTCTTCTGCTCTAATGGTTGTTTCCCCTTTGTAAAATTAGAACTCGATTTACTAGACGAACTGCATTGGCCTTTAGAAGACTTAATCTTCGCAAACAAAGACTCAGAATCCTTCTTTTCAATTTTCATCTCTAAAACCCTAGATCTCAAAAAATCCAAAACAATGTCTAGGGTCAAAGTATCTCTGCCGTACTTAATGACTGATTTAAGCTCTTTGAAATTTTCAGGTAACGAATTGAGGAGAATGATAGCTTGATTCTCATAATCGAGCTTCTCCCCACAATTGACCAGGTCACCACAAATTTTGTTGAACACGTCAATGTTTTCTTCTAAATCCTTAGAAGGATCCATCCTAAATCCAAATAGCATCTCCTTCAAATAAATCTTATTGGATAGAGATTTAGACATGTAGAATTGTTCGAGTTTGGACCACAAAGTGGCTACATCGTTTATGTTACTAACCTTTCTTAAGCATTGTCGGCCAAATGCAGAATGATTGTGCTATAGGCAATCTCACATGACTCTAATTTTTCATCATCTGTCATGGTAGCAAGCAACTTATGAGGATTATCTAAGGCTTTTGCAACTTTCTGTTGCACTAACAAGGCTTTCATCTTCCTCTTCCATAAACTGAAGTCTCCTTTCCCATCAAATTTATCAATGAAAAATCTCGTCGACATATTCAGATGATCACAAATAAGGAAAGCAGAGTATTCAGAGGATGCAAGCTTCAATCCAGAAAATGACAATTTCAACAAATCAAAATTACCCAAACAAATCACAAAAAAGCTATCACAATAATTAGTCTCAGAATGTCAAATCAATATTTCAAAATCAGCACAGTATGCTCATAACAACTTAGCTTGCAATTCAAAAGAAACAAGTCTGAACAAATTCTAGCTACAATTTCAATTCCCAATTTGTAGCATAAAATCAGAAAATTAGCATGCAACAACAATTTCCAGCTCAAGATTTTCTCAAATCAACAGCAATTACAATTAACCAGTCACTTAAAGCAACATAATCATGAATAATGATGAGCAAATTATCACAAATTTGGCCCAAATTAGCAATTGATAAATTCTAAATAAAAAGGTAAATAATACCTCAATTCTAATTGGAAGGTAGCCGCACCACAGTAGCCCAAATTTTGCTGAATCTCAAATTGATTGTTTAAAACAATATTTATAATCCACTAAATGCAACGCAATTATGAATTCAATTCCAAACACACAGCACCTCCTAATGGCCAATCAAATCTCATTAACTGCATAAATAAAAATTTGCTCAAATCATGCCTCCAACTTGTTGCAGCCTTAAATTGATTTTAAAATCAGATTGACTAACTCACTAAGTGCCAGAAATCACCGATTTGCAATTTAATTACAATTGCAATTTCACAATTCACCAATTGCAGGATCCAATTGCAATTCATTAAACCATTTCAACCACCATTCAAAACAGAATGTAGCCGTAATTATTGACTACCCAATTGCCAGAATTTCCAAATAAAAAACACGCCCCTGATTTCTCGACCTCAGGCGAAACCAAAAACACGCGATTTAACGTCCAGAAAATCGAAGAAGCTGAAGATGAATTGAAGCCAAAACTAAAACGATTCCCAAATTCTAACACAGCAGAGGTCATAGGACAAATCTAAAATTAGATCAGAGAATACACAGTAGAAGCTTGAACAAGCTCTGATACCAAAATGTAGAAGCAAAAGTGTAGATCTATTCCAAAACAAAGTGCAAATTCTAGATCTACTCTAAATCAAACCAAATTGAGATGAAAATCAAACAAAATAAAAAAGGATAATGGAGAAGAGAGACAAAGCACACTTGATTTATAGTGGTTCGGAAACGTTCCTACTCCACTGTTATGGATCGATTGAGCTTATTCGATCCACCATCATAATGCCATTGATAGAATGTACAAGAGCTCTTAAAGGTGGCTAGGGTTTCTACTCTCACTCTCAAATTGCAAGAAACCCCCAAATGAAGCTTATATACTATCTTCTACACATCTCTCATGATTAGTGTTAAACATTAACTTACCAAATGGGCTAATACATGATGTGTGATTCACCTAATAACAATATAAATATTGGATCATATAAAAGAAAGAACATAAAAAAGAAATGAGATAATTTACCATTATTTATTTTCTAACAAGTTTGTTTTTCGAACGATATAAAAAAAGTAGGTTTAAAAAAAAAACTATTTTCTTTTTTTAAAACTGCTTTCATATATTTTTTTAATTATAAATATAAATAAAATATATACCTTATAAATTAGAAGATAAACATAAAAAAAAAAATCAATTAACTTTAAATAGATTTTAAATTTTTTTTTTTTTTTGGAACTAGGGTTTATTTTATTGGTTCTATTTACGAAAGTCTTTTGAAATTTCGACGAAATATACACTCTATTTTTATTTTATACTAGAGAGAAAGAAATACGAGAAGAAAGATTTCAAACCTCTAGATTTTAATTCCCAAATTTACATTGTTCAAAACCCCAAAAATCAAATTTCATACTTTTTACATTTATCAAACATGAATTTTCAAACCCCCGAATTTGAAACGGTGAACCAAACAAGATCAACATTTAGGCATGATAAAACTATCCGCTATGATAAATAAGGTTCAATCTCAAATCCACCCCTAAAATAGTTGATGGAGAGATAAAAAAGATATTCAATCGATCTAATCTAACCAATATAGAAATTAGCACTAAGTGGAAAATAATATCGATTATCGATTACTAATGAGAGAGATTACTCACAAACAAACAAAGATACCACCAACCAAATTCCATCACTTTATACTATATAACTTGTTTATATCTAACCAAACCACTAATCAACTTAAAATATTAAACAAAACCAATTTATAATTGATAAATTCTTTTTTCTTCAGAAATAATACTTGTGAAATTGCCTCTTCTTGAAATTGCATTTGCTTAAATCGCCTTTCAACATTATAGCAAGCAATATATATATATATATTTTTTTATTTACCGAATGAGTCAGTGGCGCAGTGGTTTCATTGTTTGGTTGTAAACCAATTCAACACCAACGTCGTCACAAGTTCGATATTGAGAATCGATATTTGTCCTCCTCTTCTAATATCTATTAAAAAAAAAAGCAAACTTTTTGTTTGCAAACGAACTTTCAAACTTTAAAATTATTAATAAATAAAATCACATTTTCTTTCTTTTTTTTTTTTTTTTAATTTTAAAATTGTACAATCTCAAATCACTTTTATAACGTCCGAGGGGTTGTTTATGTGAATGAGAGCTGAATTGTTTGACTTACTATTTATAATAAATTGTGAGTTAGCCAAAATTTAAGTCATCATTTGATATTATTTAGTTTTGCATAATTCATGTATCTTTTTCATTAACCTTTGTTATTGTTCCATATAACTCATGTCCACATTTGAGTTTATTCTTTCACTCTTATCATTTTTTCACCTCAACAAAATTAAGTCTTTTAAAAATTGTTAGCAAGTTTTTTTAGTGGTGGTAAATTTTAATTCCTTTACATATTTTTTTTTCCTTTTAAATTGAGTCGGACATAAATTCAAACTAAGGGCTAATTTATGATTGACATCAACTTAATCTTTTGGATGAATTGATAGTTTAACTTAATTTAATATGATATCAAAGTAAACAATCGTGAGAAGATTATTAGTTACTATAATTGATTTAACTTTTTTCAAAACATAAGGAACTAATTTTTAAAGAAAAAATTGGCTCGTTTAATTTGATTTTATGTCGTTCATTATACAACTTTATTGTTGTTTTACAAAATATTCAAGTAAGAAAGTTAAATGATAGATATTTATTAAAATTAAAAGGAGTTCAACATGTGTAATTAAAACTTATAAATTATTACCCCGCAAAATTCAAATATAGAACTTATGGGATTACATGACATATTTGTAAAATATAAATGCTTGAATAAAACTATAATTTTGTTTGAAGCCCTACGTAAAGCAATTATGTTTTGCAAATGAAAAAAAAAAAAACGTAGAGTAGTAACTATTCAAAATAACTTCTCATTTTTAAGTAGTATTTAAATGGAAGATTTACTAACTATTTTTAAAAAAATTACATTCAAACGAGTTTTTGTAACTATTCAAAATAACTCATCATTTATACTATTAAAAATAACTCCTCATTTCTAATCACACATTTCTAATCATTCATTTATAACTGTTCTATATAACTTCACATTTTCAATATACTCATTTCTTCTTTTTTTGAAAAGTCAATCTATTCATTTCTAATCAATCAAAATAACTCATTTTGAACTGTTCATTTTTAATCATTCTTTTTTTAACTACTCAATTTAGATCTATATTCAAACGAAATTTTTACTCTAACTTCTCTACAATAAAAAAAACAACATTCAAACGAGTTTTTAGTTAAAACATTCAATTTTTAACAAAAGAATGGTAATTTTGATAAATGAGAAAAAAAAAAAAAGGATTACTCCCAAATTAAATGGGAGAACAAATACGGCAAGACATGGGGGCGAGTTCATTCTCAGTCATCAACCGGAGCCAACATGCTACCAATCCCTTCAATGTTATATTTTACTGATTTAATTGCTTTATTTTAAACCAAACCAAATATAAGTCTTAATTGATAAATTCATTTCTTCCGGTGCTGTTACTCCAAACAAACTTCCTACTACAGAAATATTATTATGATTAAACCCAAAAATAATTACCATAATTTTTTGTTTTCTTAAATCAACTCAACTTATATTTGAAAATCAAATAATGTTATATTTTTAAATTTTAAACCATCCAAAAATTTATAAACATCAATTTTACACCTTCATGACTTAACTTGTATAGATTAATATCAAAATATTATTTGTTCGAATATTTATATCCTTATATTTTTTATTTCAAAAAATATTTTAAGGGAAAAGATTCAATTTCAAACTAATAATCTTTTGACTAATATGTCATACATCATGCTAAGTTAGATAGAACTCTAATTGTTTCAAAAAAAAAAGAAAAGAAAAGAAAGATGGAGCTCTAATTTAAAATTACAATATTGTTTTGATTTGAATAATTAATTTGATTAAAAAAATTTTGATTAATATATTTTGAATATTTTAATTTTAATTATTAAGCTTAATTGCTTTTTTTTTTTCTTTCTTTAGTTGGTCATTTTAATGAATAATATTTACTAATTTTCAAAGATTCTTTTAAATAATAAATAAAATTCAAAATGATATCCCATCAGTAAGAGAAAAAATGTATTCATTTATAAATATTATACTAGAAAAATTCAACTATAAATAAATAGAGTAATACTTACCTAACGGTGGGTAAGTATTTTTAGAACCACATGTTTTTACTTAAAAAAATGGCTTTGATTGATGGAGAGAGAAATGCAAAAAAGTAAAATCATGTGTGGTTTTAAGGGTGGGTAAGTATACCCACCCTTAGGTAAGTATTGCTCAAATAAATAACTATCCGATATCATATTTTTTTACCTTTCCAACTTTGCGAATTATTTATTTTCTTTTTCCTTCACTTTGTTGCTCATCAAATAGTATTTTATAGGGTGCACATGAGTTGGGTTGAACTCAATCCAATTAAAGAGACAACTCAACTCAACTCAACCCAACCCTTATATTTTTTATATTTTCGAGGTGGGTTGGGCCATCGGTCCAAGAATATATTATAAATATAAATATCTTTTATCAAGTGAATCCTACATTATATATTAACAAAATAAAATCTACAATCAAGGTAATGAAATGAATATACATATTAAATATGTAGAATATTTTGACATTCAATGTGAGGAGAAATTTTTATTATTTTTATTAAGAGAAATAGGGTTTAAATACACCTTTTACACAACAGCTATGAGCTAAGGTGGTTACAAAATACAAGAATACAAAATAGATTTTATACAAATTGGATCCTATAACATTCCCCCTCAAACTTATCCCGGAGGTAACGAGGAGAGAATTTTGCTTCGCAAGAAAAGTAGGTGATCAGCAGACAGAGCCTTAGTGAGGAGGTTTGCAGGTTGGTCGACGGAAGAGACAAAGCGAATAGAGATATCATTTGAGGCCACTTTCTCACGGATGAAGTGCTAGTCGACTTCGATGTGTTTAGTGCGGCCATGGAAGATTGGATTGCGCGTCATCTGAAGAGCAGAGCTGTTATCACAATAGACAGTTGGGCATTGTCGAAGCACAACGAACAAGTCTTTCAAGATATTACGAATCCACGAAACTTCCGCAACCATTGATGCAAGTGCTTTATACTCAGCCTCTGTTAAACTGCGAGAAACTGTTGCCTGTTTTTTGCTACTCCATGAAATTGGATTTGGGCCGAGGTAGATTACGAAATCACTCGTTGATTTTCGATCTGTTGAGTCACCTGCCCAATCTGAGTTAGAAAAAGCATGAAGCTGAAGGTCACCAGGTTTATAAATCACGCCGAGATCAAGAGTTCCCTTGAGATGAAGAAATATTCGTTTCAGAGCAACAAGAAGACGAGCTTGGTTTGGAGCATTCATATGTTTGGAAACTTTGCTTATGGCAAACATAATGTCAGGCCGAGTGAAGTAGCTGTAGTGAAGAGCACCAATCATTTGGCGGAAGGAATGTACATCATCTGCACAGCAAAGGTCAGTCGAATGCACCACATGCTTAGTGCTAATTGGAGTAGCACAAGGTTTTACAAAAAGAAGGCCAAACCGATGGAGAAAATCATGGATATATCGAGATTGATTTACATGAATGCCATCACATTTGGTCTGAATTTCCAGGCCTAGAAGGTGAGTGAGCGCGCCTAGGTCTGTCATGTCAAAGGTGGAGTGAAGCTGAACAATTAAACTTTCACAAAGCAATTGTCATTCCTTATAAGGACAATATTGTCTACACATATAGCAATATATAAGTAATAGATTGATTGATATGTCGTACAAACAAGGAAGGATCAGACAAAGAGGCCTTGAATCCAAAGGTTAAGAGATGAGAAGTAAAACACTCAAACTAGGCTCGTGGAGCCTGTTTAAGTCCATAAAGAGATTTATGTAAATGATGTACAAGGTGAAGAGAGTTAGTTTTTACAAAACCTTAAGGTTGTTGCATAAAAACCTCTTCTTGGAGCACCATGCAGAAAACGTTTTTAACATCTAGCTGCCTTAGTTTCCACCCAAAAGTAGCTGCTAGAGATAGTATAATACGAATAGTAGGTCTTTTAATGACTGGACTAAACATTTTTTGATAGTCAATACCTTCTTCCTGATGATATCCTTTGGCAACCAAGCGTGCCTTCTGTCGTACTATACTCCATCAGGATGCATCTTCAATCAGTAAATCCATTTACACCCAATAGCATGCTTATTTGGAGGGAGATCAACTAATGTCCAAGTGTTCTGTTTAATCAATGCCTCATATTCACTTGTCATTGCTTGTTTCCACTCATGGATTTTAGATGCTTTAGAAAAGGATGTGGGTTCAAGACTTGAATTAGTTGGAACAGACTAAGCTAAAAAGATCTTATTTTTGGAGATACCAGATCTAGCTTGTGTCTGCATTTGATATGTGTTAGAAGCCGATAGAAAAAGGCATAGATGATGTGGAATTTGTAGTTGGAGGTGTAGGAATGATAGGAAATGGATGACCAGAAGTTGAACTAATCTCAAGATTGGTGGTCTCCAAGTCTTGTACAGGTGGAGGATTAATGTCATGGATCTGCAGTGAAGGTGAGTTAATATGTGGTAGAGGATTGACTAGCGGTGATTCAACAGCAGAAGGTATGTTCTGGTCAGTGTGTAAGTTTTCTTCAACTGCAGTAGAGGTATCAATGAGACCAGGAGCTGCTGGATTTTCAAATGATTGTAAAAGACTTGGAGAAATATAAGGAATATATACTGGTGTTGGTGTGTGCAAAGGACCAGCAGATGGTGTTTATAATGCAGAAAAAGGAAAATGTTTTTCATTAAACACAACATGATGAGAGATGCAAAATTTCTTATCTTTAGGTTCGAAACACAAATACCCTTTATAATGCAAGGGATAACTTAAAAATATGCATTCAACACTTCGAGGTTGCAATTTATGATCATTGTATGGTCTAATAAGGGGAAAACAAGCACAACCAAAGACTTTCATCATAGAGTATTTAGGTAATTTAGCATATAAAATCTCAAAGGGTGATTTATTTCCAAGTAATGGTGTAGGAAGTCTATTGATAATAAAGGCAGCATTGAAGTAAGCAAAGTTCTAGAATTGTGTAGGTATCTTAGATGTATTAAGTAAGGCAATTGTAGTTTCAGTTAAATGGCGATGTTTCCTTTCAGCAACACCATTTTGTTCAGGAGTGTGTGTACAAGATCTTTCATGATAAATGCCTTTTTTCTCAAAGAATAGTTTGAGTGTGTTATTCACAAACTCGCCACCACCATCACTTCGAAACTTTTGAACCTTAAAATTTAAATGATTCTCAATAGAAACAACAAAATCTATAATAGTTTTAACAGCATCAGATTTAAGAAAGAGAGGAAATAACCAACAAAATTGTGAGAAATCATTTATTATAGTAAGATAGTATCTATGTCCATTAAAGGATAACTCAGGAGTAGGGCCCCAAACATCACTATGAAGAAGTTCTAGAGGTTTAGTACTAATAGAGTTTGATGTGGGGAAAGGAAGTTTTTTCATTTTGCTAGTAATACAATCATTACAGAATGTTGATTCTAGTTTAACAGCATATGAAAAAGACTTAAGAATATGTTTAAGAACAGAATGACTTGGATGTCCAAGTCAAGCATGCCAGTCAGTTGAGGTTCCTTGGACACCAACGTTAGCTTGAAGAAGATCTTTTTTATTTTTATAGATCGGATATAATCCATTCTTGCTAGGTCCATAGTACAAGGTCTTAAGAGTTTGCTTGTCCTGAATCACAAAGTAACTAGCATCAAAAGTAATTCTACAATGTTATCTTTACATAGTTTATGGACAGAGATCAAGTTAGTCGATATATTTGGTACGCGAAGTAAATTACTAAGATTAAATCAACGTAATGCGGTTGAGAGAATACCTTTTCCCTTATGAGATATATTGAGAGGCTTACCATCTCCAACAACAATATTATTATCACCTATATATGGATCGGAAGTTTAGAAATTTGCAATATCATTCGAAACGTGGGCATTACACCCAGAATATGATAGCCAAACACCATTATCTTGTTGTGTGCTTGAAGGGGCAGGAGAAAAGATACCTTGGTTTGAGGTTGAGGCTGCCATTGCCGCCAATCTTGCAGATGGGAGACACCCTTGATATGAGAAATTCGTCCGATTGTAGCAGTCAAGAGCATCGTGCCCAAATTTCTTACAGATTTGGCAAGGCATTGTAGGTTCAAACTCAAGAGAGGGCACATGGACAGAGAATGGTGCACTAGTTGAACCTTGTGAATAGGTGTTCTGAGAATAGTTGAGGATATGCGAAGTTGAACCTTGTGAGTATGTATTAGAAGAGTAGTTTGGAGTGTAAGAAGTTGGATTGTGCAAATATGAACTTCGACCCCCTCTGTTTCCATTGAAATGTCTTCGTCCTCGTGACGATCCACGCCATCCACCTCATTCTGTCCCAGAAGTTGTTGCAGCTATAGCTAGAACGTTGGTTTTGGATTTCTCATCAATCTTGCATTGAGATTCAATAGCTAATTCCTCTGTTTGAAGAAGAACATGTAACTCAGCAAAAGAAATAGGTTCAGAACGGGTTCGTAAAGAAGTTTAAAGAACACTATAAATCGATGGTAATCCTTGCACAGCGTAAATGACGAGATCTTCTTGATCTATTTTGACATTAACGACAGCCAGACGATGTACCACATTCTTGATTCTCTGAATGTAGGCTTCAATCGATTCACCGGGTTTCTTCAAAATGCTTTGAAGTTCTGATTTCAACCCAATAATACTGGTTCTTGAAGAAGAAGAGAACTATTTTTCTAGGGTTTCCCATAGTTCTTGTGCTGTTTGACATCCGATTGCGAATGACAAGGCCGATTGCGAAAGGGTTGCATTCAAGAGTGTTAATAGCTTAATCTTTCTCGAACCAAAGATTATATTCTGGATTTTCGTTTGTAGGTTCTCCATCCTTTGAATCTGTAATCTTGGGAGCGGATATCGTTCCATCAATGTGGCCATAAATTTTATGAGCCTTAAGAAGAGGAGAAATTTGAAATTTCCACAGCACGTAGTTGGATGAATCAAGTCGTACTGAGACAAGATTGCAAATGTTGGTTAATAGATGAAAAGAGTGATTTTGAGAGACTGGATTCGTCGCCATGGATGAGAGTTAAGAAGGATTTCTTGGTGAGGGGTTGAAGATAGGTCAAGAAGAAGAAGACGTGAAAAAGAAAAGAAAATTTTCAGAGAAAAGGCGTGAGTGAGAGGAAGGGAGAAAGAAACTGCTCAGGTCAAAGCCTGCTCTGATACCATGCTGACATTCAATGTGAGGAGAAATTTTCATTATTTTTATTAAGAGAAATAGGGTTTAAATACACCTTTTACACAACGGCTATTAGCTAAGGTGGTTACAAAATATAAGAATACAAAATAAATTTTATACAAATTGGATCCTATAACAGAATATACAATCAAAAGTCATCCACTATTAATCCTATCATCATGGTTCATATAAAAGATTTGAACTATAGAACATAAAACAAATAGATAATTAAAACAACAAAAATAGATGACATAATTCGATTTTCATAAAACAAATATATAATTAAAACCAACAAAGATAGATTATATAATTTGACTATATATTGTATCATGATATATAGATTATAGACACTTGGAAAAATATTAAAGAATATGGAAAAATAAAAAGTTTAACAATAATAATTAAATAAAATAAATATATGCATATATAATTATGTCATAGGTATAAAAAAAAAATAATAATCAATTTGGGTTGGTCGAGTTGGGTTGGGTCAAGAGTTGACCTAAAATTAACTATTTTTGGTCGGGTTGGGTTAATTTTAAGTCAACACTTGACCAAACCCAATCCATAAACATTTCATGATGTAGAACTCATGGGTTATTCGGGTTTTGGATTTTTTGAAGACCCCTAGTATTTTATTGTAATTTCTCTTCCATTTTTTTGCTCACCAAACATCCACTTTTGAGCCTTGTTCTCTTTTTTTCCTTTCCTTTCTTTCTCTTCCCTTTCCACTTTACTAAACACCCTCTTGCTCTTTTTTTTTTAATAGCATTTTTTAGTAAAATTATATATTATAAAATGTATGTTTGTGTAGGGTCAATTGTCGTGAACGATTTCAAAAAAAAAAAAAAAAATGTTGAACAAACAATTTTCTTATGCACCTCCATGAGTCTCCAACTACGAGCTCGACTGCCACATTCTACGAACAAACAAAAAATATAGAGATCGACTGTCATTTTGTTTGTGATAAAACTTCTTTCTGTCCGTACAAAATGATAACTGGGTGACATGTTTAGAAAACATCTCCCTACTTTTGTTATATGCAATTTTATATGTCATGAATGAGCAACTTTAATCTTCACCTCTCATTTCTTTTATTGAAGGGATATTAAGCTTGACAATATTAACTCTAATATGTACCGAATGGTTTTAATTGTATTTAGTTGTAATTAGCTGCTTTTTGTTTAGTATTGGTTTACTTACTTTTCTTTCTTTGGTAGGAGAGTAAGTGAGACTAATTATAAAAGAAAAGGCTATAATCATTAAGTTTAAACTAGTTTATTCTTCTCATCTATTTAAGTTAATGATTACTTTTTAATTCTTAGATGACAAATGATATATATATAAAAAAAAAGGTTATAATCATTAAGTTTAAACTTGTAAAAAGGATTGTAGTGGCTACATGATTTGAGATCATGGGATTGAATTAACTTAAAACTACCAATTCTTTGGGTATTTATTGTTATCTTATTTTATATATAAAAAACAAAATAGTATTTATTAACTTTTGTTCTCTAAACACTACAAATATGTTTATATTGTATCATTTCTTTGTATGAAATTATTGATATTAATAATCGATTGATATTCAATTAAGAAAAATAAAATAAAAATTACCATCAAACTTACCATATAAGTTAATATAAGCTCGTTTTTGTAAATCAATTTTTAAGAAACAAAATATTATTTATTAACTTTTACTCGTTTTTATTTATAGAATTTAGTTAATATCCACATACTTACTTTAGAAGAGATGAAACCATAAGTAGGCATTACTCGGATTCGCTTCTCTCCAACAAGCTCTTGAACCCTAAGATTTGTCAGAATCTGTTCTCAAATTCTGTACGCATTTGATTTGAAATTTGCTCTTTCTCAATTTTTGTTCTTTCTTATTTTGATGAATCAGCTGGTGAGAGACTTGCAAACAGCTAGATGTATGATGGTTGAGTTCTTTCCATTCATATTTAGAGATCATGAATTGGTGTTATATTCTTTTTTGAAGGAATTGTGGGATTTGTAAATTCTCAAATCACTTTTATAAGTGAACGTTTTAGGGGTCTTTTATGTGAATGATGGTTGAATTATTATAACACAATCTACGTTTGACTTATTATTTCTAATAAACTATGGGTTAACTCAAACCTAAGTTTCTCGTTTTATATAACTTTGCTTCACATAATTCATGTCTCCTTCTTTTTAATCTTGGCTATTGTTTCACATAATTCATACCCTCATTTAACTTTATTCTTTCTCTCTTATCAATTTTCTCACCTCAACAAAATAAGTCTTTTTTAAATAGTTGACGAAAAAAATCTTTTTAAAATAGTTAGCATAATTTTTGTAGTGGTGGTAAATTTTAATTCTTTTAGGTATTAATTTTTTTTCTTTTAAATCCCATCAAACATAAATTCAAACTACGGCCGGTTAATTGATGATTGAAATCAACTTAATCTTTTGGATTAATTGATCATTTAACTTAATTCAACATGATATCAAAGCGGAAAGTTTGTGACGAGAATATTAGCTATATAATTGATTCAACTTTTTTCAAGGAACAAATATAGTTCTTATAGTTTAAACAAAAAATTTGGCTTTTTTAATATGATTTTGTGTCAATCATTATACAATAACAAGTAGTTCAAAATGTGTAATTAATAACTTATAAGTTGTTACCTCCCACAAAATCTCATTTATATGTAATTTATGGGATTGGATGACATATTTGTAAAATAAAAATGCTTGAATAAAACTATACTTTTGTTAGCATCATTTGCAGAACAAAAGGGAAATTTTAACAAAAGAATTGTAATTTTAATAAATGAGTAAAAAAAGAGAAAAAGAGGTATTAGAATACCTCAAGTTTGTTGATCAAAGCCTAGAAGGGGAGAAGACCATAGCCCTACATTTGAAGGGTACCAAATTCCCACAAAGGGGACCACAATTTCTCCCTAAATAAATGGGAGAAGAAATACCGATTCAAATCAGGATCGAACCCAAGACTTGGGAGGCGACGAGCTCATTCTCAGCCTACAACGGTAGCCAACATGCTACAAATCCCTTCGGTGTTGCATTGTACATTTTTAATTTATTTATTTTAAACCAATTCAAATATAAGTTTTAATTGATAAATTCATTTTCTTCGGATGCTGTTATTCCAAACAAAATTCCTTACCACACAAATATTATGATTTAACCCAAAATAATCACCATAATTTTTTGTTTTCTTAAATCAACTCAACATATATTTGAAAACCAACTATTTTAAAATTTTAAACCATTAAAAGAATTATTAACTATCAATTTTACGCATTCATTGCTTAACTGGTACAGATTAATGATCAAAGATTATATCTTAATCTTTTTATTTCAAAGATATTTGTAATCTTTTAATTAATAGCTAAATTATCAAACATACCATGAATTAAAGAGTTTGTATCAAACATGTTCTTGAATTTTGAAAAGTTTTAAAAATACGATTAAACTTTAAAAAAATGTTTCAAAAGTAACCTTTATCATTAATTTTGGATGAAAATCGTTAAAATTTTGTTTTAAATATACCCTTAAACTTTAAAAAAGTTTAAAAAATACTGTTGATTTTTAAAATGTTAAAAAAACATCTATATCAATAAATTTTTTAATGAATATATTAATGTTAGATATGGTTGCCACGTATTTTATAAGGATTCTGATTTTTTTTTCATATGTTAGACATGGTTGTCACGTATTTTATAAAGATTCTGTTTAATGAATATATTAATGTTTCCTTGGTTGCACGTATTTTGTACATATCCTATGTTAGTTACTGTTGGTACCTATTCTATACAGAGTATTGACGCATATGTTAGTTACGTTAGTGTTGTCACTTGTATATATTCTGTGAATAACATGGTATCTTTGATTTATTTTATTATTATTATTTTTTTTGCATAAGTTGGACATTGTTGGCACATATTCTATACAGATCATGTTATAATAAGAGTGCATGTGTTGGTTACTATTGCTTATGTATATATTCTGTGAATACCGTTGAGTGCATGTGTTGGTTACTATTGCTTATGTATATATTCTGTGAATACCGTTGTTTCCTTGATTTTTTTTAAATGTTAGTTTGTGCATATTTTAGACACTGTTGACACATATTCTATATATAATCGAACCACTAGGATTTTGCTTCCTTGATTTTTTTTTTAGCGATGTCTACGATGATCAAATTTATTTTTTTGGAACGATCTTCTAGCTGGCTAGATGAATGGGAAGGACAACGAGATTGATCAGAATGCAACATCCATTATACAACCTGTTTGCAAACCCGATGTACATCCACTATATATTGTGATCGTGCTTTAAACCTATACCTTTAGATTTTTCAGCTCATCCTCCCAAATTTTGTTTGTAGGCACGTGTGATTTAACTTAATTTCTATTTTCTTTTCTTTTTTTTCATGGTGGACTTAAATAGTGTTTTTCATTGTTTTTAGCCACCTCCCCAAATCATAGGGATCTGTTAATTATTATTAGTATTTTAATTTTGAAATATTATAAAATTAGTTACGTTTAAATTGAAGAAAAATGAAATATTATAAAATAAAAAGTAGTTGGTAATGCTTGGATTTAGGAGAAATTTGGTTTTTTTTCTCGTTGAACACTTAAATAAAAAAGAACTAAAGGATAATTTGGAGAGGGAAACATTCATCTCTTCCCCTCATTTTTTTAGTCATCCATTTAAAATCCAGTATAAAATAGCCACCATATTTATTTTTTCTCTAAATTTAGTAAATTCCTACTATTTCTCTAATCTAAACCTAGATAGCCCAATGGGCCTTACAATAGCAAAGACAAAATACACTAACCAATCAATATCACTAACTAAGTTAATCCTAACATTACGTAGTGATTGTGGATCCCCTCCCCCCATTTTTACTTAAAAAAAAACATTCATCACTCATAACCTTAATGAATTAGATAGGTAAAAGTTATTTAAATGTCAATGATGATGGTTTATGAGTTAAATGATTGATTGGATAAACAATCATATCATTTATATATGAATAGTTATCTCAACATATTTAATATGCAAATAATTACAAGTAATATTAACTATCTTTTAAGTTTTATTGAACCATATATAAAAACTAAATTCTTGTTTTTGAAGTCACATGAACTAAATTCTATTTTTCTCAAATTATATAATTTTTTTTTTAAATAATTGTATATTTTATCCTATATTTCAGCAAAAAATTTGGCTCTTTTAATTTGATTTTGTGTCGATCATCATACTTTGAAAAAAATAAATAAATAGAAGATTTAAGGATATCTCTTTTTTTTTGCTATAGAGTTAAGGGTATCTAAAATTAAAGAGTTGCTAATTTTATAATTTTAAATATGAAAATTAAAAAAGGATATTTCCCACAAAGGGAAGAGAAATAATTCACAAGCATAAACAGATGCCACCACGGCATCAACCCAATTCGGTGATTGAATTTACTTTTTAAAATTTAAACTATTTAATTTGCTTATATCAAACCAAACCACTAATCAAAATTAAATATTAAACAAAACCAAATGAATTTATAATTTATAAATTCCTTTTCTTCAAAAATAATTTGATCACTTGTAAAATTACCTCTTCTTCTTCTTGAAATTGCAATATTGCATAATCACCTTTGAACGTTATTGCAAGCAAAATTTTCTTTTTCTTTTTTTTTTTTTAAATTGCAAACAAACTCTCAAACTATAGAATTATTACTATCAAATCACATTTTTTTTCTTTTTAAATTTTGAAAATATAAATGCTCAAATCACATTTGAGAGGCGATTTATGTAAATAAGGGTTAGATTATTATAACAAAAACCTACATGTAAATCATCATTTAATAATAAATTGTGGGTTAGCAAAAACCCAATTCTCGAGTTACATAACTTTGTTTCAAATAATTCATGCTTCTTTTTCAATAATTTATATCATTGTTTCACATATTTCATGCTCTCATTTGAATTTGTTTTTTCTCACTTCTCATTTTCAATTAAGTTTTCTTTTAATAGTTAGTAAGTTTTTTTTAGTGGGGTAAGTTTTAATTCTTTTATATATTGATATCTTTAAGAAAAAATGGCATCAAACATAAATTCAAACTAGAAGTGAGTTTTTTATATGTAATTTTCTTTTAATGTATTAGATTGAGATAATTTTATATATAACAAACAAATTATAGATGACAAAAAAATATAACAAATATTAAAATATTTTTATGATAAAAATAAATATTAAAATAATCATTTTGAGATATTAAGTAGGAAAATTATTGTTTATCTCAAGCTTCAATACTAATACTATCATATTAGTTTAATAAAAACTTTTATTTTTTGCTTAATATTGAGCTAACTTACGTATATATCAATCATTCTCACAATAAAGAAAATTTAAAAGGAAGAAATTTCTATGGATTGACTGCTAAACTATTAATGGTGGTTGGAATGAAACAATAAGTGATAGTTTAGGTT
>JBBMKA010053213.1:0-16307 GCA_037833695.1 Sechiopsis laciniata
AACATATTTTAAGAAATATGAGTAAAAATAAGATTAAATTTCAAAAACAAAAAACAATAAAAAAAATGGTTATCAAATGGGGTATTAACAACTTGAAACCTTCATGGTCATTGTTGACTTCAACACTATTACCGATAACAATAAGAAAAAGAGGAGGAACACAATAGCTCATATTTTGTGGGCGATCCTACTTTTAAATCTATGACATCTTAATCAAATGCACATGTTCAATGTTACTTGATTGTTGCGAAAAATAATATTGACTTAATAAATAAATTGGCACTAATATTATTTTTTTAAAAGAAAATTGTCACTAATATTTAATTGTGAGACCATTAGGGGTGCAAGGCAAAACCGAAAAACCGAATCGAACCGAACCAATCCAATTCAATGGATCGGATCGGTTTTTTAGCACAAAGTTGGACATATCGGTTTGTAATTTGAAAAAACCGAAAATATTGGATCGGTTCCGATTTTCGTTTTAAAAAACCAATAAAAATCGATCCAAACCGAAATATATATATTGTCAATAAATCATATAAAGTCATCTTTATTCCATTATTTAGAAGATTTTCTAAAGTCTTTAAGATCAACCTAATATTTTTTTATCCTTCAAATGTCAATATATTTTCTAAATAATTTTTTCAAACTTTACTTTTTTCATATTACTTTGTCATTATCTATTTAAAACTAATTTTATGAAGAAAATTAGATGCAAGGACCAAACTTGTTAAAGAAAATTGGAGAAGTATTTTTTTAGTTAGAAATGTTGTTTTTTATATATTAAAAAATATTGGACATTGGATCGGATGCAAAACCGAACCGAATCAATTGAAAACCGAACCATTGGTTCTATACTTTATTGGACATTGGATCAGATTCATTTTTAGAAAACCGAAGATATCGGTTCAGTTGTCGGTTTGGCACAAAACCGACAAAAACCGAACCGAAATCACCCCTAAAGACCATAATAGAGTGGTCTAGTGGTTAAAGAGGGTCTTGAGGTGCTAAAAGTGATAGGTTCTATCCATGGTGGTACCTAACTAAGAATTAATTTCTTACAAATTTTTTGACATCCAAATGTTGTAGCGTTAGACGATATATCATGTGACATTAGTCAAAGTGCGTGCAAGCTGTCACGAACAATCACGGATATAAAAAAAAAAAAAAAAAGTAGTGAGACATCCACAGATTTCTTGGTATGATATATTTTTATTTGATAATCCTTAGTATGAATATCATTGTTATGAAAACGGCAATCAACAATCGTAACAAAGATAAAGAGAACGCGAGAAGAAGAAACACACATAAATTTACGTGGTTCACTAACGTAGTGTTAGCTAGTCACAGACAGAGAGGAGGCGGAGTTTTATTAAGGAGAACGAATTATAGAGTTACAGAATGAATATAGTAATACGACTAGGGTTTTAATTCGAGTTCATATATACACTCTCATTAAAATCTATTATAGAATGCAAGATGCGTTTGCGCACGGGATGCGCTAAGCGAATGCAGATGTATTCACGCATGCGTAGCGAAATGTGTTTTCGCAACGAGGGTGTTGCCCCCGCACTCCCATTCGTTGACCGAGCAGCGAGACTCCCAACTACTAATCGCAAGACATTGATGCGTTCAAAGTATATCTCAACAATCGTCAATTAAAAGAACAATAATACTACATTAGAAAAGAGTTTTTATAAAAAAAAGATTTAAGTCACTTCCCTCAATGAAATACCATGTTAAGTAATGAAGCAAACTTAGTCCGAATAATCCTATAAACGACCATTATCTTATTTCTACAAATTGTCAAAGTAGTGGAGCGTGAATTTGATGTTTCTTGTTCATCCATGAAAACAACCATTTTCAATTGCACAAACCATTTCAATCGTTTTATGCATGTCTATATTTTGGCCGGGAAAGAAAGTCAAAATTCACTTCTTTGAATTTCACATAATATATATATATATATATATATATATATAAACACGATGATAAAGTAATTTGACTTAGGAAACTAAATCAAAGATTTCAATAATAATAATAATGGTATATTTTATAAATTTTATAACAAAAAAACTGTTAAAACAATGATAATAAAAAAAGTTCTATGTTCGAAACACTTCTCAAATATAAATAAAAAAGTAATATTTGAATGCTACTTTTACTCTAAGGAATTCAAACCTTCTTTATCTTATGTTGACATATTTATGATTATACTTTATTTATTTATTTTTATCATTCAATTTTTTTAGTGTGTGACTATAAATATGTCATTTACAGAATAAGTAAGTTTGAGTTCTTACCAATAAAGATTAAATATTACTATTAAAAATTTGCAGGGAGAGAATAGTAAATGAGAAATAGGTCATGTTCGAAAATGACTTAAATATTAATGCATACATATGTGGTTCAATAAGGACCACAACTTACCTTTCTTTATTTTCTCCTTTTATTTTTTGGATTTAAAATTAAATAAATTATGACTTATATTAATGAATATTATTATTTAGATCATGTCTAAATATGACTCGAATATTTCTAAAAGTAAATTGGGAGGGACATAATAAAGAAAAGAATTGTGGGAAAGGGATCGGCGGGGGTTACCACTTGAAGAAAAACATTAACTTTCGAGCGCCACCGCCGGATTTAAAGACTTGAATGCTTCCAGTTTTAGAATGCAAAGAATTGCTTTGGATCTTGAAATGAAACTACATTTCCACCACCTCCTTCAACTCGCGCGTGTCACCCATTCCATTCCTTTTCTTTTTTAATTATTCTTTCCAATATTTGATATATATATATAAAATATTGATTAACTTTTATTTTTTTAGATGAGATTTGATTATTTTATTCATTATTATTTGAACCGATTAGAACTTCATTAACCCAACATAGAGCCAAATACAATCATATTTCCCATAATCGGGAATCATGTCGGAGGAACAAATCCTCAATCGCCCATTAATTTTGTTCCATAAGTTAGAATGAGACCATTTAAATAAGAAAAGTTAGGGATATAACCAAATTTATTAGCGAAGTAACATGATTCCATAGGAAACGACCCAATAACTATCATTACCACTAATTAGGGTGAGTTTTTTATAATAGACACTATTACGATTAAGAGTATAGATGACAAATTAACAAAATGAGTTTAAAAAACACAATATTAGATGATGGACATACCTTTTTTAAAAATAGCAAATATATGATGACGAACACTTTTAATAACGGACATCAAAAGGTGATGGGCATTTCCCATCATATCTTGTTTTGCCCGTCATTAAAAGTACCCTTCATAATTAGTCTAATTTTCGAAATTTTCATTTTTCTCCACTTTTTCCCTCTTTTTGAAGCAAAAAATTCCTCACCCCCTCATGCGTTTTCAACCTTCCAACTAAGTTTCCTTTGACGTTTTCCTTTCCCCTTAGATGATTTTTGGCGCGTCTCCCTTCAACACTTTCCTTTCCCCTTCGTATTTCCATTGGGTATGGTCCGATTAAAGTTAGAAGAGGAAAAGGATGAGTGTGTTGTCGTCATCGAAGTCGCGGTTTCAAGTTCAAGAAGAACTACCAGATCAGTCAATTTCAAAGAGTTGTTGAACTTAGGGTATTGTTGTTTCTGACTTCAAATAATTTTTTTTTTTCCATTGGCAATAATGATTATGTGATGGATTTCTAACCACTGAAGTTTTAAATAAAAAATCTAGATTTAGGGCTTTTTTTCTCTCTCTCCCTTTTTCCTTGCCTCTTTAATGGTAAATGCAATATCATTTAATAAGAGTGCCAACAACAAGTTTTGATGTAACGAGTTTTGCTTCACCAACAATATCTTTATTATTCTTATCTTCTAGCTCCCACTCAGGTTCAAGTTCTTCTTTGTTTTTGTTCGGTTAGCATTCGTGTGATCCATGCATTTTGCTTTGTATATTTTAGTGTGTTGGATTTCGATCTTTGAGATGTGATCGTGAAGTTATGAACATAGTTTTCCTTCTATGAATTCTTCATGTTTCCTGGTTTTTGCAGCCATGCTCAAAATGTTGCACATTCAACATATGGTTTTTAGCTTTTTAAAAAAAATATATTAAATATTTACTACATTGATGACAGACGCATTTGATGACGTCCACTTTTTATGTCAGACACCTTTGATGACGAGAATTACTCGTCATGGAATGCATCCATCAACGGAACGAAAAAATGTCACGTTTTTTTTAAAAAAATCGGGAAATCGGAGCTTCGCTCCCCTATACCCGGGGCACCACTGGCCCGTCCCTAAGTTGTGGCACCGGAATACTTCAAAAGGTATTTTAGTTGAAGCGCTTTCCAGCGACCTTGAACCGGGGATCTCTCAAGGAAGCGTGCCTTGAAGTCATTGCCCTCAACCGCTGAGCTGCCCCTTGCGGACGAAAAGATGTCACGTTGTTTGATGTTGGCCAGGCGCCCGACATCTTTTTCCCGTATTATCGTATTGTTCTTTTTTTTAATTTTTTTTTATATATAGTTATTTTATTAGATAATATGGGACAATGATGAGTATCTCCAACATATCCTTCAAGACGGTATCATATTAAGAATACCCTAGACCGAAATACCCGTTTAGGCTCACTCGCTTGAGTTGGATTCAAATTTTTTGAACTGAATACCAAATTAAGTTTTTCGTGTTTAGGCTGGATTGAAAATTGGAGGATCAATCCATATAAAGCTATAATACCATATTAAATAATTTGAAGTTTCATTGATAATGAGAGAAATTATTCATATATCTTATAAAGATGATGAAAAAATTCCATTTTTTAAAATATGGGACAAAAGTAAGTTTCTCAAACTTTTTTTTTTTTTTTTTTGCTTTCTATATATCCTCTTGTTGGTGGTGAAAACATTTGCTAAGCACAAGAACCCACGACAAATAAGTCGATTGAAGTCGTCTTGTTGAAAACGGACAAATGAGGAAGTCGACCCTAAGGGAGTCGGTCCCCCAAAGTTTGCCAAAACCCAAAGGAAGGCAAAAGGACTCGATTGCCAAGGGGTCGGCCAAAAGGGGAGCCGACCCCCAAGGAGTCAGCCTCGAGATCGCCGACCCCTAAGGGGTTGGCCAAAAGAGAGAAGCCAACCCCTCGTGGATCGTCCTTGAGACCGCCAACCCCCAAGGGTTCAGCCTCCATGCTCGCTGACCCCTCGAGGGTCAACCAAAGGGAGACTGACTCCCCCGAGGGTCGGTCCAACAACCAATGACCCTTGGGGGTCAGCCAAGGGGGACTTCGAACCCCCTCTCGAGGGTTGATCTCAGTCGTTTCAACTCCCTCAGAGTCGTTACGCTTCAAATCGTTCTATCAGTTACCAATGGATAATGAGGCGAATAAGTAACGACCGGGTGTTACAATACATTTATCTCCAACTAATGAGAGAAACGTTATAACCGATATCATCATTAAAGAGGGCCATAATTCGCCGTAATAAATGTGTTCAGGGCAATTACAAGTTCGATTGCTATATAATGATCCAAGTCCACAATTCAATGATAAGCCATTCTAAGCTAAGCCACTTTCAGAATTCACAAGCTCTCTAAATACTCTACTTATTATATTCTCCAACTCACTTCTAACTAAGGCATTAGAGGCCCTATAGCTCACACCAAATCGGTGTCTTACCTTGTTTGTCGTGTTGCAGGCATCTCGTTCTCGATAATATAAATATTATCGTTGATCCCGGAGTACCGTTTTTCAGTTTCAACACCTCTCATTCTTTTTCTTCGCTTCTTAAAATTTTTGTTCCCTTTTAATTTTTTTATTTATGCCCTTCTTTAATATTTTATTCTTCATCTTCTCTTTATATTATTGATTCCATCTCTCGTTTGTTACTCAAAATTTAGAAAATACAAAGTTAAATATCTAAAAAAAAAAAAGACTATGAAATAAAATGGCCAAAATTCACGACATTGAAGGGGAAAGTAGAAAAATAAATATATAAAAAAGTAAGGGGAATGGCAATAGCTTTGGAGGCATCCCATGGCCGTGGAGAAAGAGATCAATAAGAAAAGAAAAAGAGTCTTCCTCTTCGAATGAGCTATCAACTTTTTTTACTTTTTTTTTTAGTTGCGAATTATTGGTCTTTTTAGTTTTGAATTCAACAAAGTACATCATATTTTCTTAATTAATAGATTATATATCATTTAAATTTAATTTAACTTATGTTGAGACCATCATCAACTATTTGATCGTGGTTAATAAATATATTTGGTTAAAAAAAAGAAAGAGGGAGAAAATGGAATAGAAAGAGGGAACCGAATGGGTCTGGTGGCGTGATTAGTTATCTGATTTGGTATTAATCTATTTTCTGTCCACAATCACGGATTTGATCATTAGAATTGGTATTTGTAATCTTCTTTCACCCAACTTGTATTAAATAAATAATAATAATAATAAAAAGAGGGAAACACACTATAATTATTTTGAATGAATAAAAATTTCAATTTTAATAATTTTTATAATTAATAGATCACTTCAATGATATTTTTGAAGAAGAGTTGTAGACAATAAATTATTTGGATGTCATTAAAAACAAGAATTATTTTATGAAATTAAAAATAAATTATTAGACATAAAAATTAAAAAATTAAAAATTATTTTAAGTAATTAAAAATAAATAATAATGTCAAACAAATACTACGTTCGGTCAAACGGCAATTAAAGTTGAATGTATTAAAAAAAAAGTGGTGAATACGCGCAAGGAAGTGAGAGTGGTGATAAGGAAAGAAAGTAGGCCACGTGGTAAATACATAGCATAGTATATTTAAGAAAAGAAAAAAAGGAGAAACAAAAATAAAACAAAAGTATTTTGGGGGGAGCGAGAAAGGACATTTATAAGCAGAAGGGCGTCTAAGTTCTCTTCATGTTACAGCCTTAGGGCCCCACTCTTCAATTACTTTTTTTTTTCTTTCTTTCTTTCCAATATTAATTAGCAAAATTATTTTGAATAAATTCACGTAACTAAATTTAAAGTATTTGTATTGCGTAAACATTAATTTAATTAATATTATTAATAAATATAAATTTGAAGTGACAAATAGAGTCCTAAAATTTCCAATTAATTGTATCTATTATTCTGGTTATTTCCAAAACCACGGCGGAAGCAAGTTTTCTGCGTGTTTCTCTCATCTTCTTCTTCACTCCTCTCTCTACAAAAACGTTTTTGCTTTCTCTGTTTGAATCTTCATCACACAGTCAGTTCGCGAATCGCAGAGAGAGGAGTGTAGCCTTTCCCTTCTTCTTTGTATCGATCTGCTTGTGATTCTCTCCGATTTTCTCGCTTTCTTCTTTTTCTTACTTCTCAAATCTTTCTTCACTCGCTTGTTCTTGTTCATCTTGTTCCGGGTTTTGGTTCTTTCCCTTTTTCTTTCTTGGGTTAATCTTGTTTCGTTCTGGGATTGATTGGTTGATTCGGGTTTCTGTTTAAATGGACGGGAAGTTCGGTGAATCGGATTTATGGATGAGGGAGATGGGACTTTGAAGCGTTTCGGCCTTCATAGAATGCTGAGATCTGGACCTGGATGTTAATGGAATCTGATGTATTGGCGATTTGTTGTGTTTCCCTTTTCAGGTTTTGTGTTCTTCTTCCTCTATTATGTTGCGTTCTATTTGATTTTGTTTTGTTTCTGATGGGTAGGGCTTGGTTCTGTTTTCTTTTCAATTTCTTGTTTATGGGGTTGATGTGCTTTCTATTTTTGTTTTTCAGAAAATGGGAATTGGAGATTCGTGCGTTTTTGTTATAGTTGAGGTGGAAAATTGGGACTCCATTATTGGGGTTTGAGTGTTTTGAATTTCGGGCTTAAATATGGATTGAAGAAGCTTGGCTGCTTTTGGATGCCATGTTAAAGGCATTGCCATCTGGGTTTCTGGTTTTGTTGTTATTGGCTTATGTTTCCGCAACCGACAACGGATTTCCAAGATGTAATTGCGACGACGAGGGTAGTTTATGGAGCATTGAGAGCATTTTGGAGTGTCAGCGTGTGAGTGATTTCTTGATTGCTGTTGCCTATTTCTCCATTCCTATTGAGCTTCTCTATTTCGTTAGTTGCTCCAATTTGCCTTTCAAATGGGTTCTGTTTCAGTTCATTGCATTCATTGTTCTATGTGGTTTAACCCATTTGCTCAATGGTTGGACTTATGGTCCTCACTCGTTCCAGTTAATGCTTGCTTTGACTGTTTTCAAAATCCTCACCGCTCTGGTTTCGTGTGCTACTGCGATAACGCTCATTACTCTCATTCCTTTGCTTCTTAAGGTTAAGGTTAGGGAGTTTATGTTGAAAAAGAAGACGTGGGATCTTGGGAGAGAAGTTGGGATGATAATGAGGCAGAAGGAAGCGGGGTTACATGTTCGGATGCTTACACAAGAGATCCGAATGTCGCTTGATCGCCACACGATACTGTACACGACCATGTATAAGTTGTCTGAAACTCTTGGTTTGCACTACTGTGCTGTTTGGATGCCGAATGAGAGCAAGACATTGATGAATTTGACTCACGAGTTGAAAGATGGGAGCCTCTCTGATGGTTACAATGTGTCTATACCGACTAGTGATTCTGATGTCATTAAAATCAAAGGTAGCAATGGGGTTAACATTCTCATGCCTAATTCAGCACTTGTTGTTGCTAACGGTGGCGAGGCTGATGAACGGGGACCTGCAGCGGCAATTAGGATGCCAATGCTACGTGTGTCCAACTTCAAGGGTGGAACTCCGGAGATAGTTCCGACATACTATGCGATTTTGGTTTTGGTTCTCCCTGGTGGACAACCTAGATCTTGGAACAACCAGGAACTTGAAATAATAAAGGTAGTTGCTGATCAGGTGGCTGTTGCTCTCTCCCATGCCGCACTTCTTGAAGAGTCTCAGCTCATGAGAGAAAAACTGGCCGAGCAGAATCGAGCGCTGCAGCAGGCTAAGATGAATGCTATGATGGCAAGCCAAGCTAGACACTCCTTCCAGAAGGTAATGAGTGATGGTATGAGGAGACCTATGCACTCCATCTTGGGTTTGCTTTCAATGTTGCAGAATGAGAATATGAATGATGACCAACGAATTATCCTTGATGCAATCACGAGGACTGGCAATGTTGTTTCTACATTGATAGATGATGTTATGGACAATTCAATTAAGGATAGTGCAAGATTTCCTTTGGAGTTGGAGATGAAATCTTTTAGGTTACATTCAATGATAAAGGAGGCAGCTTGTCTTGCCAAGTGCATGTGTGCATATAAAGGCTTTGGTTTTTCCTTTGAGGTTCAGAGATCTCTGCCCGACCACGTCATGGGCGATGAGAGAAGGGTTTTTCAGGTTATTTTGCATATGGTGGGGAGCCTGTTAAATGACATCAACCAGAGAGGAGGATATGCTTTGTTTCGGGTTGTGGCCGAGAGTGGAAGTCAGGGAAGGAGCGACCAAAGATGGGGTAACTGGAGGCAAAGCTCTTCTGATGGGGATGCATATATCAGATTTGAGATTGGGATAAACAAGAGTAACTCTCAATCAGAGGGCTCTATGCCAAATGTTGTATCCGGTGATCGGAGATATGCTAGTGGTGACGGAGCTGAGGAACGCTTGAGCTTTACCATCTGCAAGAAACTCGTTAAGGTCAGTATTTTTTTTGTACAATAACATTGGGGTGGGGGATTGGAACCTTTAACCTCTTGATCAAGGGTTCATCCCATGCCATTGAGCTATGGTTAGACTTCTATATTGCCTCTTAGTATGATTCTTCTGCTCAGTCATTTTGAGCTTCATGAAACTATTAATAATGAAGCTGGAGAGCTTGCATAATTTTCTCCATTAGTCTTCAGCTTCTTCTGCTACAATAGTCTGATAAAAAGAACTTCCCGAGCCCTTTTTTCTTGATTTGGTTCAGCTTTTATCATTCAATTCAAACTGGTATGGTGTTATTAGAGTTGTATATTCTTACTTTGAACTTTTAGCACAAAGGTTTTTCTTATCTTTCTGGATTTTCTGTCTGGTGAAAGATTTTGATTATAATGTTTGTTTTTGTGCAATTTTTTTTTCCCTGTCTTAAATGTAACCGTTTTCTTGAACCATACTTCTATATCTTATTGTCTTTATTTTTAAATATTTTTTGTGGTCTTATCACTGGCAGTTGATGCAAGGGAATATATGGGTTATCCCAAATCCTCAAGGATTTACACGAAGCATGGCACTCGTTCTTCGTTTTCAACTTCGACCCTCCATAGCAGTGGCCATGCCTGAGCCTGGAGAATCATCTGAACATCCACACTCCAACTCCATCTTCAGAGGATTGCAAGTTATTTTAGCTGATGCCGACAATATGAACAGAGCTGTGACGCGAAAACTGCTCGAGAAGTTGGGCTGCAACGTGACCGCTGTTTCTTCTGGATATGAATGTCTTACAGCCATGGCACCTGCCGCTGCTTCAATCCAGGTGGTGCTCTTGGATCTTTACATGCCGGAAATAGATGGCTTTGAAGTCACGACGAGGATCCGAAAGTTTAGAAGCCAGAATTACAGGCCACTGATCATTGCATTAACTGCAAGCGCAGGTGAAGATTTGTGGGAAAAATGTGTTCAGATCGGCATGAACGGCCTCATCCGTAAGCCAGTTCAGTTGCAAGGAATCGCCACTGAGCTTCGCCGGGTTCTGCTGCAAGCAAACAAGGTTTCCTGAAAAGGAAAAAGGAGAAGGGGGAAACAATTATAGGAGGTAGCAAGCAATTATATTAGTCTCTGACGTCAAAATCTGAGTTTCCCCATCAAAAATCTCTTTGGCCAGAGGAATATTACGAGCTCAAATAAATGTTCCACAATTTCACAGCAAAAATGGTATACAATTGTTGCTCCCACTCTCTTTTTTTTTTTTTTAACTTTCACACCTTCCATCGTTGGTTTTGAAGTCACTGTTTGTTCTTCTTCAATTCTTTTTAACACGGATGGAGGGAAAGAAAAATGGGTGCTTCCATTATTCTTTCTTATACCTTGTCATAGTTTGACTTAGGTCGAAAGAAATCAAATCAGTTTAATGAATGGAACCGAATAAATCTTATATTGAGTAGGTTTGATATAGTTAATTGGTTTGATTCTTAGAATCAAATCTTTTGTTTATGATTTGATTGTTGATCAAATTGATTATGTCATATATGTTATGTAAATTTAGTGGCATCCTTGAAATGTCAATCATTCAAGTCCATTTTGACTGTTTGCCTGCATTTATGCTCAACATATCACTGCTCTCATCTAACCACATTTCACAAATTATGATGGAATCCTTAGTTCTGTTGGGAGCCCTTCCGCATGTGCTCAATTATGTGTTTGATTTTGTCGATTCAAACTCATGATCCGATTCTATTCTTTCATTATAGAGTTGGGATAATACCTTTTCTTGATGAGCTTATTGTTAAATTTAGAATTTGTGTTTGGAGATGAGATTAGATTGAAGATTGTTTGGATAATGGATTATTGTTTTCTTGGTTGTGGAAAACATGCATGAATGTGTTACGTACCCTGCAACTTGCCTACCATGCCACCTCACCCCACCCTCTTTCCCAATAATATCCTAAGTTTCTTTTTATTAATTTAAACTATTTTGACTCACACAAAAAGTAATGATGTTCCCCATGACCTTTTGGGCTGGCTTTGTGGACCTTATATTATACATGTAATATTTTATTTTTGTGAGAGTGATGGCTATGCTTGTCAACATTATGCCATGGGTTTATTAATTATTATAGAGTACTACCAATCCATCACTCTCAGTCAATCCTAGCCACTTTCTTTCTTTATCCCATTCTTTTCTGTTTGTGTTACATGCCTTCTCTTTGTTTCATTTCTATTTTCTTCTTGGTTCAATAGTCATAATGAATAGAGATCAGGTTATCAACATTTAGGGATGCATATATGAAGGAATGAAGCAGCGAAGTTGGAAGACAACATCGAATCAGACGTGTACAGAAGAAGTGGTTTCATCTTTGATTGTTCGATTTTTAAGAATCTAAGCTTAGTGTCAGACTTTACTTTACCCTATTTACCTTGATTCTCTATTCAATATAGAACAAATCAGTGAATTAGTTAAGCAACTGGTTGTATTTGGTGTAAAGAGCAATCCCCTCCCAACCATTCCATTTCCAAATATGGTTACTTTTTCTTCAAATTTTTCATATAAAGCAAAGTTTTATGTCACTTCCACAATAACCTTTCATACCATACCAGGATTTTCTACACTTTTCTCACTCGACCCCACGTACTAAATAATATTTGTTACCCAAAATTCCTCGAAACCCTTCTACTTTCCCTTCTCTTCATACTATGCATATGCATTTTTAGGTGTTTGTTGGAGATTCTCACTTTCTAATTTAATTCCTCTGATCCCAAATCCATCTTGGAAACACTGACTAAGTATATGATTTTTTAAAATACAATGTTTAATATTGTGGATTTGATCGGCGTAACCTCTTAATTGTCAAGTGATCTTATCTTTAACATTAGAGCTAAGTTGTTTCTGGCTATATGGGTTTAGATTTGAATTATAACCCAACAGTTTTTTTTTTTTGGTAAATTCAACTCAAGTAAATATTTTGTCATTTTCAATGTGGAAGAATCAATCATCATGGAGTGGTCAAAGAGGGTCTTGGGGCTCATAAGATGATGAGCTCAATACATGGTGACCACCTACTTCGAAATTAATTTTCTTCGGGTTTCTTTGGCATCTAAATGTTGTAGGGTTAAGTGGTATGTCTCGTAACATTAGTCGAGGTGTGCGAAAATTGGTCCGAATAGTCATAGATATAAAAAAAAAAAAAAAAAAAAAAAATGTTGAAGAAATATTCCATAGAATATGTTGCACAATGAAAAATTTTCATATCCTAAATTATTTAGTATTCATGTTTGACTTAACTGGAAAAGAAAATGATGACATTGTAGAAAAAGACCAAGTACCAATTAATAAATAATGACCTAGTTTTATAATATTTCCCTTGTAACTATTTCATTGAAAAAGTAAGGCAGTTTGTTTTGGTCAAATTAAGAAGTGCAACTTGAGTGCATGTTCCAATATGGATGATGGCCTTTAATTTGTACAAGTAGCCATCATCCAAGTTGCTCTTACACACTACAGAGTTTTTATATATATATATATCAAATACTAGCTCAGCCAACTTTTAATTCTTTTTTATTCTCTCATTTGAAATCATAAAGCTGTGCCAGGGGTTCTGTATCTCATTCCCAACCCTAATTGTTTATAGTATATACTTTTATGTTTGGATACTTACATATGCCATTGATTTAGTTCAAAACTTTCCACTTCTGACTTATTCTATTATTCTATTCATTTCTTAGGTTATTTCTAGACCATTTTAAAAAACAAATCTATTGATTTTGAAATGACACATGTTTAAATAATTAATCTTACCAAATGGTAGGTTTTTGGCTGCAACTTGTATGATTAAGGCCAATTTGATTATATATTAAAAAAAAAGGGCCAATTTGATTATAACCATTTGATTTTTTGAAATTATATTTATTTTTTGAGGTTTTTCATTAATAATAAAAATGGAAATAAATTGTATAGATGTCAAAATTTTAGAAACAAAATTCATATATAGCAAAATTCGATAAATATAATAAAAATTTGGAACGAACATTCCACACAAATATTCTAATTTACAAATTGATGATTTTAATCAAGTGAAATTGATGTTTCAATCAAGTTAAACCGATTAAGAAAAATCAAGTGAAACTAATTAAAGACAATTAAAGTTAATATATTTTGATGTGTATGATATATTTTTGAAAAGTTGTCAAAATTAAAATAGGAATACTAGAATTTGCAACCTACAATAAATGTCACCATTTCTTAATATTTTTTCATTTTCTTATGAAAACTTTTGAATTCTTAGACATTCAAAAATAAAAACAAAATTTTTAAGAAATATGCGCCTTTTTAGATTCAGAAGGTACTCATGCAAAGAAGAACAAATATTCAACTAACAAATTATGTGTACATAATTACAAAATCATACATTTGAATTCGGATAACAAAAAATTATAAGATTTGTGGATGAAAAAAGTAGTGTTTATAAGTTCAATATATCCTGAACTATAAACAAACTATCTAATAGTTATGAAATAATGCATAAATGTATGGTCTACCATTACAAGAATGTTTTATCAAAAAAAAAAAAAAAAACATTACAAGAATGTAAAATATTGTAAGAAACAAGTGCAAGATTAAAATATTGGAGAGTTGACCAAAAATGAAAAATTAGATATGTATCTCATATGACATTGACAAATCATTTTTTTTAAACTCAATATAAATAATAAAAAAAAAAGAAAAAGAAATATGTCTTAAAAGTAAAAATAACTTGATAAATAATATAAATAATTTTTTTTGTAATTTGTGGATATAATTGAATATAAAATATGGTGAGGCTTGTGCTAGAGGAGATGAACCTGTACAAGTAAAAAACCACTATATATATATATATATATATTTGGTTGGAGAAAAAAATGCCTTTGTCGAGATTACACGTTGGAAACTTGGTAGATAGTAAAGCTAAGGGGAAAAAAAAATACAAAGGCTTGGTTGGTTTTCTTAGTACAACGATAGAGAAGATCAAATCCATGATTATTTTTTTTAAAGATCTAAATTTATGACCTTTTAATTCATACATATATTGATACCTTAAATTATTGTTCTTATTAGAAGATTTGGTTGGGTTAAATAAAGACGATTTGAACTTTAAAAAATTAAAGACAATTAAAGACAATTTGAATTTGAATTATAAATTTTAATTATTCAATGTTTCAATTAAGGAGAGTCATTGAGATTTTTGTGATTATCTAAATTATAATCATAAAATTATCTAAAGAAATAAAACGATTTTCACTTCAATTAATTTTCTACGTTTTTTTTTACAGTAAAACGACCGTAAAAGTAGTCCAACTCCACATAAAATGATCCAAATATTCTAGGAAGAAAAAAAAAATGTTAATCATAACAAAAATAAATAAATAAATAAAACCCGCCACCTCTCTATCATTGTTGTTAGCCTTGCCTAATTTGCTAACCTACAACATAAAATGAAATAATTGCCTAACCTATATCTTATATTAATACCCTTTGTAATTGTATGGTTTAAGAAGATGTTTCTACGAAGATGTTTCTAATGTTTCTAATGGGTGTAACTTTGTCTTTTGATTTTACCTCAAAAGCCTCAATCTAATAAAGATGTTGTCTTCCTCCCTAAATTCAAGATCTATTTCATATTTAATCGATGGATAACTTCACTTTATTTGTATTTAATATTTTGAGAGTAGACAAAATTAGAAATGTATAAAGGAACCAACAACTCGGACTATCCAACTCAAACCGTGTGAATGCGGGCATGTGTATAGAGAAATTATTAATTAATAAGTTAGGTTTTTAGAATATTGATTAATAATATACACTAATAAAATAGGTAATCTAGGTTTATGTATACTATCATCCATCTTTTATTTATCTGTTAAAAAAATTACGGGATATAAATAAAGTTATTTAATAAAGAAAAAAAATGAGATTAATACAACCCAATAACTCAACCCAACCTGAAAATATAGAGTTGAGTTAGATAAGATTGCTCTAATGCGTAGAGTTGAATGGGTTGAAAGATTGACCAACCCAAAACTTTGGGTTGGTTCAAAAAATTCTACTAACACAACCTAATGTGGTTCAAAAAAAAAAATTGGAAAATGGTAGAAAATGAATAGATTTTAAGAAATAATTGGGGTCATGACTATTTTGTGTGTGAGTTTAAATCCATGGCTAAGAAAAAAAATCTTGGTGGATAGAGAAATGTTTTCTTCACAAACTAACCAAACCTTTTAAACTATTAAGAAAATTGTAAAACAATCGATTAAAAAAAAAATTCCCCCACCATATCTTTCACTACATTGAAGGTCAAACAATCTAAAAAAAATATAAAAAGTCCAAAGAAAATATCTTTAGCTACATTAGATTTGGAAGCGCTTTAAATCTAACTTTTGACGTCTTTTTGTGTAGTTTACGATTCCCTTTCATCTTGTTTCGTTTCCTTTTCCTTCATTTTCACAATTTCCATACAAATTCGTTGTCTCCACTTATCTCAATATTGTTAGAATTTCCATAAATGATCTTAAACTCAGTGCAGTTAATGAGATTTTTGTAATCATCATCTCAATATGTTGCTTTAAATCAAACATGTCGATTGAGTGTAACAACCTTTGCAAGAAGCTTAAATCTGAAAAAGAGAGAACCGAATGGAACCCTT
>JBBMKA010053224.1:0-18849 GCA_037833695.1 Sechiopsis laciniata
GTTTCTGTTTGCATGCTTAACCCCATGGTGGGGCTCCTTACTGAGTATATTTCGATATACTCACCCCTTACATTTTCAGATACTGATCCATTCCGAAGTGGCTAGGCTGGGAGCTGGATCGATCATGGACACAGTGTCGACATTTCTTTTTCGCATTGTTTTACTTGTGTCAAACCTTATGTTTTATGTTTTAAACTTTGTTGAACTGTATTTGTTTGAACTATCGGGATCCTGAACCACGTTTTGTATATTTTTCAAACTATCAGTACTATTTTCATGACTTTACGAGGTTTCTTTGGAAAATGCATGTGGTTATTAAATTGATTTTGAGGATTTTAATATGCATGAACACGTAACACCCCATTATAGTATTTTAGGAAGAGTCGTAACAAAATTAAATTTAGAAATTGAAATCAAGATAGATGCAATAAAAAAAATAACTAATTTAATTATTTTGAGTAATTATATCTAGGATTCATATAAATATATATTTCTATTTATTTTACAAAAATGTATGAATTTAGAGAAAAGTTTGATAAATAATAAAATTAATATTTATTAATATATATTTGTATATAAAAAAATTTAAATGCATACATTGTAAAAATAAAATGTATAAACAATTACAAATATTGTTTAAAGAACATGGTATATCTAAAAAAGAAATAATAAATATTGCATTTTAAAATAAAAATATATATACAAAAATAATATATAATATAAATTTAATCAATTAAATTAAATGGATGAGTTGGTAAAAGTTAACAATTAATATTTTATTTAAGAGAACGTTCAGGATCAAACCAAATGCATCAAACTAAAATTCAAAAAAAAAAAAAAACAACAAACTACAAATATGTTTTAAATAACTTGATATATTTACAAGAAAGAAAAGTAGGTAAATATTGCATTTTAGAAAAACTGAATGCTAATAAATATATATAATAAGTTAATGTGAATAAAAAAAGTTAAGGTAGTAGAGTTGGTTAATAATATCTACTTAATTTCAGATAATTTAACATATTCTTATTTTAGAATAATACTTTAAATTAAGAATATATATATATAATTAATAAAAAAAGATTTCAATTAAAATTAAATATAACTCATATGAAAAAATAAAATTAAAAAGGAAATTTACGAGCAAAAATGTAAAGAAGAAAAAAAATCGGGAAGGGCCCTTCCCTTCCCGAGTCGATATTGCTGGGCCAAACGGGCCCTTAGGGGGTGTTTGTTTGCCATATTTAAAGAGGATTTAAATTGAGTATTTACTAACTCTTCCTTAAAAAACTACATCCAAACGAGTTTTTATAACTACTCAACATAACTCCTTATTTTTACTATTAAAAATCACTCCTCATTTCTAATCATTTATTTATAACTACTCAATATAACTCCTCATTTCCAAACCACTCATTTCTAATCATTCCTTTCTAATCAATCAAAATAAGTCATTTTTAACCACTCATTTTTAATCATTCTTTTTTTAACTACTCAAAATAACTACTCATTTTAAATCTATATCCAAACAAGGTTTTCACTCTAACCCTCTACAAAAAAAAAAAAAAAAACTACATCCAAATGAATTTTTTGCTACAACGCTCATTTTTTAACTACTCAAAATAACTCTTCAAAATAATCTCTCAAACTAACTCCTCATCAAAATATCATCCAAACACCTCCTTATACATTATTCTACTCTATATTTTAAGGTTTAGAATGCTAAAAAAATCTTAACAATTTTAAAAAATTCATTATCCATAGATTTTAAAAAATATGTCAATTCCAATCTTTCAAACTTTCATCAAACTTCTTGTTTAGTGCATTTTCGATGTTTTTTAGAGGAAGATACTTAAGAACATGCCAGAAGCAAATCAAATGTACTATATATTCGAGTTTTATTGACGTGCAAAACCTGACATTAAAGAGATTTTATGTTGAGAGGACGCCTAACATCATAGGACGTGATGTAAAAGGCTTTTAATGTCGGGCACCATTTAATGACGGTCAATGACCGTAATTGAAAATATCTGACATAAAAAGTGGCCATCATTAAAATGCACCCGTCATCAATGTAATAAATATTTAATAAAAAAAAATCTAAAAGCATATGTTGAAAGTCCAACATTCTGAGCATGGCTGCAAAACCTCTTGCATGAAGAATGCATAGAAGGAAATCTATGTTCATAACTTCACAATTACATCTCAAAGATCATCACCCAACACACAAAAATATACAAACACAAAATGCATGAATCATATGAATGCTAAACGAAATGAAAACAAAGAAGAACTCGAACCTGAGAGGGAGCTAGAAGACCAGGATGATAAAGATATTGTTGGTGAAGAAAAGCTTGTTGCTTCAAAACTTGTTGTTGTTGCTTCAATAACTGATGTTGCATTCTTATTAAATAAATATTGCATTTACAATTAAAGGGAAAAGGAAAAAGGGAAGAACAAAAAAACCATAAATCTAGATTTGTTATATCAGAACTCCAGCAGTTATAAATTCATCATATAATCATTATTTCCAGTGGAAAAAAATTTATTTGAAGTGAGAAATTACAGTGCCCTAATTTCGATTACTCTTTGAAACCGATCTGGTAGTTCTTCTTAAACTCAGAAACCACAACTTTGATGGCGGGAACACACTCATCCTCTTCCTTGTCTAACTTCAATCAGACTAGACCCAGCAAAAATACCCGAGCAACATAAAAAGGATGAATTTTGAGGGAGACGATGCCAAAAATCGATGGGGGAAAGGAAAGCGTCAAAGTCAAGTTTAGTCAGAATATTTAAAACGCACGAAGGGGTGGGGGATTTTCAGGTTCAACAAGGGGGAAAAAGTGGAGGGAAATGTCATCATTTTTTTATGCCCGTCATTAAAAGTATCTGTCATCATATGTCTGCCTTTTTAAAAAAAAAAAAAAAAATATGTGTGTCATCTAAATCCATGTTTTTAAAACTCATTTTGTTAGTCCGTTGAACTGTGGTAAAACTAGATTGCCTCGTGTGTAAATAAACTCGCACTCGCACATGTATACGCGATCTGCAGTAAGTAATAAGTAAAATTATAGATCTCCACAAGGACTATGATTTACCAAAAGATGATGTTTAGAATTAATAGAAAGTAAAAGGATGGTTTTTATTTGGTTTGTCTTGTGCGAAAAACTAAGAAAACAAGTTAAGTATATGATTTGAGAGAGAAAGGTACAATTAAGGTACTCATGAAAAGCATTAGCAATGCGTATGAAGGAATAATCTTGTAAGGGTTAACTACCATACTTCGCCATACAAACATCCGCTTTTGCTTTAGTTTGCATTAAGCCTAACTTCCGTTGCGAGTCAATGTAACTCTCAGTCGGCGCAGTGTATGCAGTAGTTACGTGTTTATTCCTAAAAATCCTATTTAAATTACGAAAGACTTAATACTAACCTACTGAACATGCAAACTAGCCTTAGGTTATTTCCTCTTCCGATTTATAACTTGTTAGTGTGTGTGAATGACTGGTCGACATTTACTATTAGCATTCGATCCTAATTAGGCACACTCTAGTTAAATCCTTCCTCTTTCTTCCTAGCACATGTGTTAGCTATTCCATTTTTCCTTAGTGTTGCTTTAACTAAATTAGTTCATGATGCAAACAAGAAACATAGATAACAACATGAAAAATAACATACTGAAATAGTATTAATCAATTGCAAAATGAGTCTAACAAAGTAAACAAACCAGTAAACAGTGGTGAACTCTCTCGCGCCCCCCTAAAATGGTTGTAGTGATCTCTTCTTATGGTCTATCTTTTAAGGCTTCTCGAATATTCCCATATTTGAATCGAAGATTTCATTAGCTCGACATATTTCATCTAATTGATTTCGCCAATCTCGTCTTTGTGAATTAAGGTATGAATCTTGTGATTTCTGCAATCTGTCTCTAGTGTTTGGTTAGTCAACATATTGCTCTTCACTTGATTATTTCCTTATTTTGCTTTTATGGGCCTTGACATCTCTTTCTATCTTGTTGTTCACGCATTAGCATTGCTAGATATTTGGCTCTGCATTGATAGCACCTCTCCATTCCTAAAAAATGTGTTTATATACTCTCATCATCAAGGTAGATCAACGGCTGAGATTCTAGGGTAAAAGGTGGCTCGTTCTCCAATCCAGGGCCAACCAGATTTGACCTCCAGCAGAAGGACCACGTACAGGCTTTTCTGACATAGTAGCTTTTTTCAGGAAACTGGTCGGGCGAATGCTGCAAACATTGAATCTCGCATAAAAATTGGCTTTTCTTCTCTTCACTTTTAGACCTCTGATTTAGACTTTACTCAACATTCTCAGCATTTAAAGACTTGGAATGATAACAACAAATTAACAAGATAGGGGCTCTTTGAAATGCGATCAGAAATGCTTCAAACATTAACATTTCTGCATAAAAACTCGTGATTTCTTAGCATTTCTAATCCTAGCCTCTTTTGCTACATGCAATGCATTTTAAACTTAATTCCTTATTCATAAGTGGTTCTATGCGATGAATGTCGATAATAATGCCTGATTTTCCGTTAAAGCACTCTATTAGGAGGACTAAATAATTCTCTAATTGAGAGTTATCAAATATCAACCCCTATTTTCTTCTTTGTTTTCATCACTCTTTTTATCTCCCCAGAAACTCCGGCTGTTTTTAGAAATTAAGAGTGATGGAATTTTTAGACCTCAGTTTGAAAGATTGTTCTACAAGTTTTTTTTTTTTTTTTTTTTTCATTTTTATAAACTTGTGAATACTTATATTATGTAGTATTGGAATCTCTGATGGGTTTCATTTTTTGGGAGTTTAAATGTTGTTTCTTTTTCAATTTGATGAGTGAGATTTGTAGGGTTTTATTAACAACCATTAATCTTTGTAGTTTCTTTCCTTGTAATTTCTTCTTTATCATTCTTATAAGAACTTATATCTCTCTGGATTATTTGGCCTTTTATTTTTTCTATTTAGCTCTGTTTTGGGTTCTGAGTGATTTTTTCTAAATTTCTTTTTATGGGTGAATTATATTTAATATGTTATTTTTTTTGGAATGTAAAATTGTGTTGGACAATGAATATTGTGGACTTTGAAAAATGTTTATGAGAAATGTTTTTTTTTTTTTGTATGAGAAATGTTGTTTTGATATATTAAAAAAAATTGGACATTGGATCGGATCTAAAACCGAACAAAACCATTTGAAAACCGATCCAATGGTTTCATACTTTATTGGACATTGGATCAGATCTAATTTTTAAGAAACCGAACATATTGGATCGGTTGTCGGTTTAGTACAAAACCAACAAAAACCGAACCGAGATCACCCCTAACCTAAACATCAAATAAGTCAAATTAGTCATAAATAACTTAAATAAATCTTAGAATTTAGTTCAAAAGGTAAAATTTCTAACTTATTCAATTTTTGGTGTGCTTTTCTATAAATTTCCTATTTTTTTCCAATTCTTTTCTTAATCTCTCTAATTGATTCAAGTTTAAACTAATATTCATTTATTTTTGTTCCTATTTAAACCTAATTTACTCTCCTTTGGAGAATTATCATGCATCTAGAGTCTTTATACGTTTTAACACTGTATTATAAATACTCATTGAGTCATTATACGTTTTAACATTGTATTATAAATACTCATTAATACAGTATTATAAGAAAGTTTGTGACAAAACTCATTAATATCAATGATTATAGTTGCTAATTTTTTTTAAAAAAATGAGCATATTTATAATTATTTTCTAAATTTAACAAATCTTATAAGTTTCCCAATTATTTTTGTTTGTTTCTCACCCTACCTATTTCCTAAAAAAATATTAAGCCTAAATGTAACTAAGTCTAAAACTAAGACCCGTTTGATAACCATTTGATTTTTTTTTGTATTTGAAATTTAAGCTTATTTTTTGTAATGCCCCTGACCCAAGATTTGGAATCTGGATTTACCCCTATTGGTAACCTTTATGGGCACCGGCATTCCCCTAAGACCTAACCACGTTAGCAGCTGGCCAGCCTTCATCGGTTATATGAATGAAGACTGCCCCCATAAACCAACACGGGTCCTTTTAGGATGCTTTGTTCTCACTCGCATGCATCTTAGGAATTCCTAGGAGGTCACCTAACCTAAGACTATTCCAAGCTAAGCACGCTTAACTATGAAGTTCCTTAGATTGAGCCACCGAAAAGGAAGATGCACCTTGTTGGTGTAGGTAGTACAAATCATTTCTTTAAACCCTCTTATTCAAATGTGAAGCTGGTTCACTCGGGTGTTACATGCCCACCAGCTTCTACTTTGCTTCATCGCCGAACCACATCTTACTAGGAGAGGATTGACTCTAATACCATTTGTAACGCCTTAGGCTCAAAATTTAGAATCCGAATTTGTCTCTATGGGCATCAGCATTCCACTGCGACCTAACTACATTAGTAACTGGCCAGCCTTCATTGCTTCTAAGAATGAAGATTGTCCCCACCAACACTGGTCCTTTCAGCAAGCTTTTTCCTCACTTGCATGCATCTTAGGAAAATTCCCAGGAGGTCACCCACCAAAGACTACTTCAAGCTAAGTACGCTTAACTGTGAAGTTCCTTAGATTGAGCCATTGAAAAAGAAGGTGCACCTTGTTGGTATAGGTAGTACAAATCATTTCTTTAAGCCCTCTCATTCAGATGCGAAGCTGGTTTACTCAGGCGTTACATGATAGTTAAGCGTGGAGCTTGTTGGTATACCTTCCTTTTCGGTGGCTCAATCTAAGGAACTTTACAGTTAAGCGTGCTTAGCTTGGAGTAGTCTTAGGTTGGGAGACCTCCAGGAAATTTTCCCAAGATGCATGCAAGTGAAGGTAAAGCATGCTGAAAGAACCAATATTGGTTTGTGAGGACAGTTTTCATTCTTAGAAGCAATGAAGGCGGGCCAGCAACTAACGTGGTCAGGTCGCAGGACAATGCAGGTGCCCATAGGGGCAAATCCGGATTCCAAATCCTTGGCCTGGAGCGTTACATTTTTATTCAAATTTTCTAACATGTATTCCATCTTTCCTTCCATATCTTCCATCTTTCCTTAAAGAAAGTATGTGAATACTAGACAAATTTCAAAAACAAAAATAAGTTTTTGGAAGGTTTTTTTTTTTTTTTTTTTTTTCAAATTTTGGTTTGATTTTTAAAAATATAGGTAAGATATAGATATCCAAGTTAGAAAAAAAAACATATGGTAAAATAGTTGTTGTAGGCTTAAATTTCAAAAACCAAAAACTAAAAACAAATCAGTTATCAACATGACCTAATTAATTAGTTATCTTTTTCATTTTTTTGATATGAAATTGTACAAAGCTGTAGAGATTCTTCTTCACTATATTGATTTCAAAAGGATCTAAAAATTTAAAAAAAAAAATAAACAAAAAAACTACATTGATTTCAAAAGAAAACCCAAAAGTCAAACAGGACATTTAGAAATTAAAAATTTATGAATTCAAATTTAGGTGGACATCTATCTATTGAATTAATTTTTCACTGATTTTTTTAATTAGGTCATGCGATTTCTTTCGTAAAAATAGTCTAAATGCGATAAGTTGATTTGAATCCTCATAAATTTAAAAAAAAATTAATTAAATTAAAAGAACTATGCTTATTTTCAAGCAAACTGATGAGGGCCATAGTTGATAAGCTAGCAAGCATTCTTGTTGGTGGTCCTAGAAAAAGGAAGAAATCAATTGAAAACTACATCATCTCTTGTCATCTTCAACCAGACAAATATATATATAATAAAATTAAGCTTCAACACTGAAAGCTTTTAATTTCCCCAAGCTACTACAAGGGATGTTTAATGAATGAGTTCGAGATTTTAAAACTCATACATTAATTTGCATTAATTAATATTCAAGGAAAACCCGCTAGCTAAGAAAAACAAAACAAGGAAATAAGTAACATAGGTAAGTTTTGAAAAAAATAATAATAATAAAATAAAGATTTGAGTCAAAATACAGATTTTCCAGATTGAACATATAAAGATTTAAACTATATTACTACTAATTAACCATTTAATTTCTTTACCATGTAACTCATCACTCTTACAAAAATAAAAGAAAGAATTCGCAAAGTAATTACAAAGATTTTTTAGTAAAAAAAAATAGTATCGTAGAAGTAAAAGTCTATTATAATTGAAAGTATATTCATATTGACAAATACTAATATCAATACAAATGAAGCAATGATGTTAAGAATGTTTTAAACATAAATATATATAATCTAAAATTCAAGTACACATTAACTCTTACAAAAAAAAAAAAAAGAAGAAGGTAATCCCAAATTGTATATCCCTAGATATGTATGAAAAAAAAGAAAGAATGTTCATCACATGCAATTTTCCAAAACAAATAAATTGGTAAAACAATAAAAATAATAATTAATAAATCAAGGAGAGTTGGTCACAACTGAGCATGCAGGGGGTCCTGAAGAGGCATATTTTGCAGCCAACATATTTATGATCTTAAAAGTTGTGTCTCAATTTTCACTTACATGGTAACATTTATGTTTAAAATACCGTTTTTGTCCATGGAGAATTCAAATTCATTTCACTTTTTTGTATTTTTCAATGTAAAATTTTACTTCTTAGTTTTAATCCAATTTAATACATCAAACTTAAACGGTTTCTAAGTAAAATTGATTTGAATTTAAAGTCACGATTCAATTTTTTGTATTTTTCAATGTAAAATTTTACTTCTTAGTTTTAATCCTATATATAAAGAGTTGGTAGAAAACTAAACCACTAAAATATTTGATTTTTAATGAGTAAATCAATTATTGATGAGAACAATATTTAAATGGATAATCATATGAGATTTGATATGATTCGTGAGTTCGTTATGAACTTCTATCTTTAAAGACGCTATTTAATACGTATGGGTGAGAATAATCAATGACATTGATTTACTAAACTTACCATATTGAAGATTTGTTCAAGTAGAAAGTTATGACCATAATTTCTATAAGAAGAAATTCACTCATTTTTATTTATAAAAAGTAGATGAGTAGTTTTTTTAAGTGTTGATTTCAAGACTCACTCTCCCACTAGTCCGAGATAAACTTAATTTATAACTAAATCATAAACAAAATATTAATTAGATAAATCAATTAATTAAGAAGAAGATGCAATTACATTGCTACACAACGAACATTTGATTCATGTGTAAACTTGCACATTAACTTTTTTTTTGGAGAAATAATACTTCATTCATAATGTATGTAAGATACACATAAAAGAGTACATGAAATAAATTTAAACATAATCGATCATTAATTCAAGTTAGTGATTCTATCTAACATTTTGGCTAGATTTTTACATCGCTCCTCAGTTCATCTCATGAAAGAGAAATCATCCTAATTAGCCAAGTCGTACAAAAAGAGTACCACTAGATAATATGTTAATCATATGATATTGAAAGATATTTAAGAAGCATTAGTAGAAATTTTATTGGAAGATAGTAAGGGTGCAATAAAGTAATAGTACCTCAACTAATATAAGTAAAGCAAATAATGGAAGATAGTAAGGGTGCAATAAAGTAATAGTACCTCAACTGATATAAGTGTGTGGCTCATGAATAAGGAAGTCATCAACTTCAATTTCTTATCTTAAAAATAAGAATTGTGAATAAAAATAAGAATACCATGATTTAAAAAGTAATAATTATAGTACGTGAATATTGAGCATGATTTAACCTTACAATTCCAAAAATATGGAGGTAGATCATGTATTGGAAATGGTCATTTGAGGGTCAAGTTTGAATGATAGAATATAGACAGTGTTTTACATTTTACAATACAATGGAAAAGTTGCTTCCAACCAATCAATGAATAAAAACAACTAATAATGGAAGATAGTAGGGGTTCAACAAAAAATTGAAAAATCGAAAAGTCGAATCGAGCCAATTCAAACCAATGGATCAGATCAGGTTTTTAGCATAAAATTGAACATATCGGTTTGTAATTTGAAAAAATAAAAAATATTGGATCGGTTCCATTTTTCGTCTTAAAAAACCAATAAAAACCAAACCAAACCGATATATATATATATATATATATATACCATTTTTTGTCTTAAAAAACCAATAAAAACCAAACAAAACCGATATATATATATATATATAAACCATAAGTCATATAAATTAATCTTCCTTCCATTATTTAGAAGATTTTCTTAAGTTTTGAAGATCAATTTTTTATAGTGAATATTTTTTATCCTTCAAATGTCAATATATTTTCCAAGTAACTTTCTCAAACTTTACTTTTTTATATTAGTTGTCATTATCTATTTGAAACTAATTTAAAAAATTGTTGTTTATAAGAAGTTTTTTTATGAGAAATGTTGTTTTTGATATATTAAAAAAAAAAGATATTGGATCGGATCCAAAACTGAACCGAACCAATTGAAAATAGAACTAATAGTTCTATACTTTATTGGACATTGGATCGGATCCATTTTTAAAAAACCAAAGATGTCGGCTCGGTTGTCAGTTTTGTACAAAATCGACAAAAACCGAACTGAAATCACCCATAGAAGATAGAATAAAAACGATTCAATATCAAATTATCCAAATCGTTTTTTTAATCATTGAGGGTCGTTATTTTAAAACTTCCATGAAATTAATAATTCAACCATCATTTAATAATCAATTAGACCCGTTTGATAATCATTTTATTTTTTATTTTTTGTTTTTGTTTTTTGTTTTTTATTTTTTATTTTTGTTTTTAAATTTTTACAAAAGTGATAAAAACACGCCACAAATGAAGTTCAAATCCGTAAATTTGAGGTTTATTAAATAATAATATTCTAAAATAGTTTTATTTTATTTTATTAAATATTAAAAATAAAAAATTTTGATTTTTTTTAAAAACATAAAACAGTTATCAAAGATATTTTTAATTTTTAAAAAACTAAAACAAAAATGTATATTTTTTATTTTTCAAAACTAAAAATCAAAATTAAAAAACAAAAGATAAAACGGTTATGAAAAGGGCTTAATTTTTTAATTTTTTTTATTTTGAATTTAAGCTTTTCCTTATTTACTTTGTTTTTTTTTAATTTTTCATGTAAAGGAGATTTTCAATACGGAAAGAGCTCATGGTGTATTGGTTAGGCTAGTACCTTTATATAGGATTTGTGGTTCTCTTTTTCTAATTTGTATTTTAAAAAATATTTAAATGTTAATTAAATTTTAAAAATGAAAACAAGGGCTTGGAAGCTCTTTTTTTTTTTTTTAGTTTTTAAATTTTAGAGAAAGAGAATAAAAGGAAGATATCAAAATAAAGAAAACTATAGAATGAATTAGTTGTAAACATATTTTCAAAAATTATAAATAAAATAGTGATCAAATAAATATTTATTTTTTTTATTTAACGTAGTTTATAACACTTAGGCTCCGTTTGATAACCATTTTGTTTTTAGTTTTTTGTTTTTGAAATTTAAGTCTACAAAAACTACTTTACGAATATGTTCTTTTTTACTTGGATATCTACATCTTACCTATAATTTTAGAAACTAAACCAATATTTGAAGACAAAAAAAAAAAAAAAAAAAAACTTTCAAAAACTTCTAAAAACTTGTTTTTGTTTTTGAAATTTAGATAACATTCACATATTTTTTTTAAGGAAAGATAGATATATTGTAGAAAATATTGAACAAATGGTATCAAATTTAAGTAAAAATAAGCTTAAATTTCAAAACTCAAAAATAGAAAATCAATTGATTATCAAAAGGACTCTTACTTTTTGTAATTCCAAATTTGTAACAATTTGTAACTTATATATTTACATTTGTGTACTAAGAAAATGGAGTAATCTCTCTTGATTTTTGTGTAACAATTTGATTCCTCCTTATATATTTATTTGAAGAGATTTGCTTATATATATGTTAAATGATAAGACCAATTGTAACGACCCAATTTCCTAAAATACTTTAATGGGGTGTTACGTGTGCATACATTTAAAATCCACAAAAATCACTTCAATACTCACATGCAATTTCCAAGTAAAACTAGTAAAAATCATGATAAAATAGCTAATAGTTCAAAATATATAAAAATAGGGTTCAGGATCGCGATAATACAGTCCAACAGAGTTTAAAAACATAAATTTCAACATAATGTAAAAATGATGCAAAATGATAAAGACGACATCGTGTCCATGTTCGATCCAATTCCCAACCTAGCCCCCTCGGAATGGATCAGTACCTAAAAATGTAAAGGGTGAGTATATCGAAATATACCCAGTAAGGAACCCCACCATGGGGTTAAACATGCAAACAGAAACAAGTTAGAAGATACAACAACTGAAGCTAAGTGCCTCGCACATGCGTGGCTGGCCCCCGAGTCGGTCACGAGCAAAAAATGTCAAACGACGTCGTGCAAGTCCTGAGCAAGAAATAGCTGGATGCCAAACAATCATCTGACCACTGTCAGGAGAGGACCACAAGTGAGGGAACACACAAGTTCCCTAAACCTCGAGTCAGGACACGTCTCATACCGTGTCTGAAGAGACAAACACAATTGTCTCGGGGTAGCCTGACCTTGTTAGGGACCCACCAACTGCATCAGCAGAGACATACACGAATGCCTCGGGGTAGCCTGACCTTTCAGAGACCCGTACACTGTGCTCACGGAGACATACACAAATGTATCGGGGTAGCCAGACCTTTGTCAAGGACCCACCACGCTTCCGCTATGCCACTCTAATAGGGTATCAATAGAGACATACTCGAATGCCCCGGGGTAGCCTGACCTACATTAGGGACCCACCACGCTCTCGCTGCGCAACTCTGATAGCGTATCCGCAAGGCAAACACAAATGTCAAAAGTCACCCAACCCTGTCGGAGAGGACCACGAGTGAGGGAATCACACAGGATCCCTAAACCTCGGGTCGAGACAACGACAAACGAGTCGAGTCAGCAAGGGCATACACAAATGCCGATAAAATCACCTGACCCTACAGAGAGAGCGACCAGTGAGCGAAACTGTAGGGTCCCTAAACCTCGGGCTCGGGGTGCCATCTGCTAACCCCAGTATGCGAGAAGACCGACCTGCCTACAGACAACATCCCCATAAAAATGCATGTAAGCTCACCGACAGGCATTCCTCTGCGCCTTCATCTATCCCAGTAGCCTCTTCTAGTAGTCTCGGGGTCAAGCAAGCATGATCGGCTCCCCTTCTAACGTACTGGGCGGGTAAACCGGTGGAACCATGCACACAGCATATGAGGTTCCACGAGTACAAATAGAGAGATAAAACTAGCACTAGAGTCACACAAGATCTAGCCTAGCCTAGGCGAGTGCACCCGGCCCACCCGAGGGTTGGTGAGACCCGCAACGTGTGCTCAACAACCAAAGAACCCGTTGTTCGGCACACAAGGTGACACGTGGATAAGATCCGACCCCTTGGTCGGATGTAAGAGTCAACTCATAGGTTAGTACAGCTCATTCACGTGTTTCAAAGTAAAGAAGACCCATATCCTCGCTCGGTTCCTAGGGAGCACTAGCGAGTCTCAGCAACAATACGATATTGATCACGCAAACACGAGTCCTAAAATTGGCGAGCTAGCTGCTCATCTAGTTATTATAACACTAAACATAACATAATACAAATAAACCCTTAAGCGATAAATTAGAGAAACCGAGCATATAATCATTACATCACGTATACAGTCAACATGGATGGAACCAACAACATAGAACATGCATAAACCCAAGACAATCCGGTTAATCGAAAAGTTAAACAGATAAGCAGTTCATCACATATACGAGCAAAAGGTACAAATCGGGGAAGTGGCGATACGCTCACAAGAGCACAACAAACAGAGACTTAACAGTTCTACGAGCTACACACAATTCCATGCTACCACGAGTGATAATCAGTTCGAACAGAGAAACATCACACCAACACATACATGCAACAAGTCATCCAACAATCAATTCTCGTAAATACTAACATGTCCCTATTCACATACTTTAAGCCACAAACCCGGATCATAATGAAACTCCTTACCTTCCTGAAGACTTGACCGGAACACCATGAGAACCCACGAGCTAAACGACGAGCCGAAAAGATGAAACCCGAGAGCTCCTAAACATAGCAAAACGAGTAAAAGTCAACAAAACGAGCAACTGAAGCCAAACTAGACAAAACAGAGCTCACCATGCGAACAGGATCGAAAAACTGAGCTAGCAACGCGTCGCCACCAAAAGCAACAAACTTTATCTCTTTTTCTTCGTCTCGCTCTCCCGTTCACAAAACAGGTCTCGAATTTACAAACGGACTCCTCTAGCTACCGAAAACTACGAAGAAAGAAAGTAGATGTAAGGTGGATTTTGAGCTTTTCGCTCGAAAACAAACTACCATCGAACCTCTTGGACGGCAGAGATGACGACACTTGGGAAAAGGCGTGACCATGGAGTGGAAATGGATTAACACCAAACCAGATAACCAATCACGCCACCGACCCATTCAGTATTAATCACAGATTTTAAATAAAATAGTTTCAATACTAAATTTAATTAATTCACTTTAACTTAATAATATTAGGGGTGTTACACCAATTAGGGACGAAATATATTTGTAAATTTTACAATCTAATTAAATTGTTTTACGCAACAAAAATGGACACTTGATTTGATTTTTTTACTGTACAAATTAAATTGTTACAAATTTCACTAATTATTACATATTAAGTTTAATGACTAAATATTTACCAAATTGAAGTTTATGAACTAAATTGTTGCTTTTTTTTTTTAGTAAGTAAGAGATTGGAACGCTCTAATCACTTACTTTGTAAATATATTCATTATGCTCGTGAGAGGATAAAAATATGAGTTATGCTAACTCAATCACAAAAATTGATAATTTCATTATTAGATGGTAATATAGTTCAACACCATGATCACAAGTTTCATCTTGAAAATCAGAATTTGACTCTCATTTATTTGAGAGTAGTAGTCTCTTTGTAAGGCTTGTCCTCCCCGAACTTGTACTTAAAAAAATCACAAAAGTTGAGGGGACAAAAATATTTTTAACCCTAAAATGAATGATCATTGTTATACTTGCACATCATCCTCTTTTTTTTAATACTGCTTAGTGGGGGCAAGAACTTGCCTATTGTTAAGAATGAGTACATATTAAATTTGGATGTGATCAAGAAAAAATAAAAATAAAATAAAACATCATGCATGGGAAGCTATAAACATTTTTTTTTTTAAGTACAAAATCAATTAAGCAAATGGGACTTTTTAAATTATTTGCATATATAGGAAAAAAAATCAAATTTAAAAACTTCAAGTTCTTAATGCACTTATTAAAGTTATTGAAAACAAAATTAGCGTCGATTAGTTTGTGAAATACATTATTGAAAATACACCTCTACCCTTTTGGAGTGTAATCTTATTTTCATAAGACTATTTACCACCTTGGTTTTGACCTATAAACCACTTGGTGGATGAGAGGTATGCCACATTTTCTAATGAATGTTTTATCAAAATTTTAAATCACAAGGAGTATTCTAAATTTGAAGGATCCTGGAACTATTTAAGGTATCATTGAAGTTGGTCGAGCGAATCCCTCGAGTTGTAATTGGCATCAAGATCAAATCTCAAAATTTCAAAATTTACATTAAAAAAAAAAAAAGTGGGACTCATCTCACCATTAGGTGGTTTATAGGTCAAACCAGTTTGTCAAGTACATTATAGATTTCAATTAATATCATTAACTAACTCCAATCGATATATTTCAATTAGTGACTTTACTTAGGGATATTGATTGAAGTCTTTATACTTATGATGATTGAAGTCTTGTGAGAACATGATTAATTTATTAGTTGACATGTGCATTATAGATTTTAATTAATGTCATTGATTGACTTCGATCAATACATTTCAATTAATCTTTAAAAAAAATACACTTCAAATATAACACTAATTAAAGTGTATAATGTACAAAAATACTAATTAAAGTATATTGAGAACATAGTTAGAGTCGCTTGTTTTGTATTTTAATTTTTAAATTTTGATGTTTTTTTTTTTACTTTTGTTGTTTCCTCAAATTTTGTTGGTAGGTATATTATTAGGAAAGATATTTGCTATATAAATTATTCTTTTGCATTGAAATTGCCTTCAAACAAATGTTATTTAAGTCTTTTTTTTTTTTTTTTTTTTTTGAGTACTAATGTTATTGAAGTCAATTAAAGATATGATTGGAATAAAAATGGATCATTTTGAAAATTTGGCTATATAAACCATATTTTGCTAAAATTGAAATATCTAAATTTTGACACCTATAACCACTTTTCTTTTTTTTATACGAGTATTTTTAAACCCTAAAATCAATATTATCAAATTGCTCTTGAAATGTCCACTCAATGTCAATTGTATTCGGAATGTTTTTTTTTTTCGAGAAATCATTGTATTCATTATGTTGACCAATTTTAATTGTATACATTCTATCATTTATTATAATAATTTTGATTTGACCCTACCCCTAAAAATATAGCTTGTTGGCGAATGCCATTTGCCTATGTTATAGGTTGGCCCAAATCCACATGACAATACTTTTTTTAGAACCCATGACAGAAATTGATAGAAACTAACCCAATAATTGTTTTTTTTTTTTTTTTTTGAAACAACCATTCATTTAACTATAAACTTAAGCGGAGTCAATGTCAGGATGAAGGTTCTCACTCCAAAATAAAAGTTCATCCTTGACAGAGAGAGAAAAGAAGCCTTCCAGCAAAAGAAACTTAAAGAGTCATTCTTGGCTAACAAATCAGCAACTTTGTTACAATTCCTATTACAATAAGAAACTTTCACAATGTCAAGATAAGCAATTAATTGCTTAATATCAACAATAATATTATTGAATTCTGAAATATTTGAGAAATCATCTTCAAACGCTTTTATAATAGTTAAAGCATCGAACTCCACTAGGATTGGAGGTAAAAACGAGCTTTGCACGCCTTTCAACAGTTTAAGCCCGTCCCTCAAAGCAATGCCTTCAAGAGCCTTAACTGACTAATTCAAAAAATTTGATCTCCAACCCACCAATATGGGATGACCTTTCCAATCATGAACCACCAACCCAATTCCACCCTTGCCAGAATTTAGTCTCACTAAAACATCAACATTCAACTTCCACATGCCTTTAGGAGGGGCCACCCAATTCCTATTCTCTTTAAAAACGCGAGTGATATTTTTAAGAGAACCTGCACCACACAAAATGTAAACATTAATAGCTTTTTCAATAATATTTAAGAGATTATGGAACTTCAGACCCAACTTGCCATTAATCCCTTGGTTCTTGAAGTTCCATAAGCTCCATATAATAATCACACATTTATACCACTCCTCTTTAGGGATTTTATCACATAACCCTTTCTAAAAATCTACCCTTTTATCAACCCTCAAAAAATGATTTCTGAAATTAGAAAACCAAGGGAATATATGTTTTTTCGGATCAATCTGAAATTAAAAAAAAAAAAAAAACTCTGTTAAACAAAAGGATTGAACCTAAATCAAGGTATTGAAATCAGAACCCAATTTCTATTCTCTTTAAACCAAGGGATTGAACCAAACTCGAATAGGGTCAATTCGAGTACCGACCCGAATTTTTCGATCAAACCCAACCCAACCCAACCCTTACGGTTTGGGTTGGATAGTCTGGATTCGTCAGGTTATCGGTTCTTTTGTATACCCTTAATGCGATTCATCAAACCTTAAGCGACACTCTAAATAGTTACCAAATATCCTTAAAATTTGCCAATAAAAACAGTAGCTCAGCGGCATCTATGTACACAAAAAAAAAGTCTTAAAAAAAATATGGGACCCCACCACTTGGTGATTTAAAAGTCGAAACTGCAATGGTAAATAGTCATAAAAAATGGGATTACAACATAGGAGATAGAGGTGCATGTATTTTCTACAATGTACTTAACATAATAATTAATACTAACTTTATTTTCAATAAACTTCAAACAATACACTAGTAACTTCAATTAGTGACATCGATTGAAGTCATTAAATTTGAAGGATTTTTCGGTAGTTTCTAATTTTATTTTACTATATTTATTTACTTAATGCTTTTCCTTTCAAAATAAGGTGAAATTTCGTATTATCTAACATGGTATCAGAACTACAGATAGATTATTTGGTCTTCAAATTCCGATCTAACTCAAACAGGTAATTCAGACCTAATTCAAACGGGTAAAACTTAAGTAGGTATTTGATTCAAAACATTCGTATTCAACACAAGCGAATAAGCCTAAGCGAGTATTTCAGTTCACAAATTGAGATCTAATCCATAATGGTATTCCTTACATAGCACCATGCATCTTAAAGGAGCATATTGGAAATACTCACCTTGTCCAACATTTGAAATGTAAAGAATTTTCAACATTTTTATAAAATATATGAACTACTATTCTCACTATTATTAGTTTTGAAGTGAATCTAATATAATAGATTAGTTGCAACACTTTATCTTAGAGATAATTAATGATTAGTTTATGCGTCATTTGCTCAATTTTCCCACCAATCTAATTTGGATAAAATATAAGTTTAGTCATTATGATTTGAAGAAAGTTAGAGTTTACTTCTCATGGTTTTAAAAACTAGACTTAAGTCTTTATGGTTTGAAGAAATATAGAGTTTAGTTCCTGTAGTTTTAAAAACTAGAATTTAGTCTCTATGATTTGATAAAAGCTAAAAACTAGTCCTTACCTTTTCAATTGTGTAATAACCCCATTGTTGTAGATTTTATTTTAATAAAATAGTTTTAGTGCAGTTTTGTGATTAAATGCAAAAGGA
>JBBMKA010053255.1:0-18845 GCA_037833695.1 Sechiopsis laciniata
ACTCTGTTGTTTATGTTATTTCTATTTTTCAGTTTCAGCATGTAGTTGGACATGGAGTCCTTAGGAAGTTTTTATACGTTGTTTTTTGAACTGTTGAGAATGCTGTTTTAAATACTGGCCAGGATTTCTATTTGGATTTTTATTTATTTATGAAATGTTTTACCTATGAGGATGTTTAGCTTTCATGTTGATTTAAATCTGTCTTTTACTTCCATGCATGCTGAGTAAGGACCGGTTTAGGACCACTTTTCGGGTCGGGTCCTTACAATGCATTCCTGGAATGCGAGGCTTGGAGCATGCATAGTCGATACAATTTAAGTTTATCTCTGAGCATTTACAAGCTTTAAATTTTCCCATTTCATTTTTCTATGTTAGATTTGTTTTTTGTAGTTGTTAGGATAGTTTAATGTTTGTTTTTCTTTAGTTTTGTGTTTGAAAAGTGAGTAGTCATCAACGGTGCGAAGTTGAACATGCGACAGAGCAGGATGAACAAACAGCAGCCTAGACAAGAAGCGATAAAAGCAGTGCGATTACAGCAAAAATCCAAATGGAAAGTGAAAGGAAGTTTCTGTCCTTCTTTGTCTTTATTTCTTTTACATATATCTATGCTAAAATTTGTTCAATGCTCCTGTTTACCTTAGCCTAGGAAGCGAATTTGGACTAAATAGAAAATCTTTTGCTCATATTCATGCATCTTTAAAATGAAACTTTTAAATGCTATATGTAAATGTATATTCGCTCTACTCTCAAATGTTGTAGTCTAGTATAGTCAAAATTTCTGAACAATCTAGAACACAACTTTAATCCTTAGGATTTTAGGAGAATTGACCAGTTGAAATGCAGACTAAGTTGATAATACACTAATCCCAGATCGGAATAAAAAATGAGTTAACTCCCAAGGTTGAAACTGAAAGCTTGAAAAATGGAATTCAAACCTTAGAACAAATTAAGTTGGGAGAACTAAGCCTCACCTTCATTGAGGACAATAAAGATTTTAAGTTTGGGGGAGAGGGCAACCTCGAGGAGTGAAATGCTGAGAAAAAAAGAGTGATCAAGAGCACCATTGAAAAAAAATCAAAATAATATATTGCGAAAAAATAAAGATCAAAACATTCTGGGTAAAAATGAAACGGCATAAGAGCAAATAGCCGTGGATATTCCAAGTATTCCGCTGGCCACTCAATCAAGCGCAAGCTTAAGAAATTTCAGTACTTGGCTAGAACGTTTTATGCTCAAACGAACCATACCGAGACCGACGGAATTGCAGCCATGTGGAAAATTTTGCTCAAAAGAACCCTAATAAATAAGCCTTGGACAGAATTCTTTAGGCAAACTTAGGATGATTAAAGGCTTGCGTGAAGTGGTTCGAGTCGTAGACATTAATCTGTAGGAGAGCTCAGTTTTTAGTCTAACTTGGAAGAGCGTGTTATCAATAAGGGAAGTGTTTTAGCAAGACTAGGACTCTAAAATCTATCAGATAGAAGTTGATGCGTTTAGCATGTGACGAAATTTTTCTTAATTAGACTGCGATATTGAGAACATTGTTGAGAGCATTTACTTAAAGGCATTTATATAAAAATTTCCTTGCGCATTAATATATGGACCATTACTCGGGGCGAGCAATCATTCAAGTTTGGGGGTTTGATAGCTCTCAAATATAGTATTATTTAGGCTAATATCTTAATATATTCTAAAGGTATTTGTACATTAATTGAATAAACTTTAGAGTTAGAATAGCATTAAGATGGGAAATTCATATAAATAAGATGCATGTATGATTTATGAGCTTAAATATAAAAGGCTAAGGAAAGTAGCGCATTTTAGAGTAAAATGTAAATGTTGAATACTTTTTGTACTTAAATGTCAAAGATTCCATGTTGGGGTAATTTATTGTTATACCTACAGGAATTGGAAACATGGTTAGCATCACATTCAAAGGAGAAGCAGAAGGTCAAAATGCGCATCAAGACGCTTTAGAGGTTGTAGACCGCAGGATCTTCCAAACAATATTTGCTAATGACAAATATCTGCTGCGAAAAAGAATTAATGCGAAGTGATGAAGAAATCAGAGCAATGCAGATTTGGAAACATTGATGCAAAAATCGCAGATCAGATGCAAAAGACTCAATAAGGAAAAAATTGGATGATGATGCCAACTATCAGATTGCAGAATAGACATAGTGCAATAATTATGGGATTCGTGCCTTAATAAACAAAGATGTGATTGACAAAATCAGAGGAAATCTACCATAAGAATCATGGGATAAGCTGCCAAAGATAAATTGCAATAAAAGACAATAAAAGATATTTCCAAATCCAATCCTTGCCTTCCAAGACCATTCCTTAGTCTCCAAGCATCTCAAGCCTTTAAAAAGGAGAAGAACCAAGAGAGAAAGTGTGCCTGTTTTCTATGTTCTTCTCCCACACTTGGGAGTAGGATTTCGAAGCGAAGTTCGTGTTCATATTGACATGGGGTCCTGTTCTTCAAGCAGCCGCCATTTATAGTTTTTCTTTATCGTTTTCTAGTTTATCTTTTCTACTTTGTTTCTTTACTTTTTGTTTCGCGCCGACATTATTTTTCCAATGCAACATTATTTATATTTCATTGTTATGCTTTATATGTTCTTTACTATGTCTTGCTAAACATTTTAGGTGAAGGTTAAGGGTAAGGGTTGTAGAAGCATGAACTAGGGTAAAGGGAGTTGTTAATTGAAGCATGTTGAATTAGGAACTTAATTAAATAGTAAATGTCAACAGATCATCCACATGCACTAATATGTTGTAAATCGAAAGAGAAAATAACCTAAGGCTAGTTTGCATGTTAAGTAGGTTAGTATTAAGTCTTTCGTACTTAAAATCGAAGTTTAGAGATAAACGCGTAACTACTACATACGCTACGCTGGTTGATAATTACATTGAGTCGCAACAGAAGTTGGACTTAATGCAAACGAAAGCGGAAGCAGACATTTGTTAGGCGAAGTACGGCAATTACTACTTAGAGCATTTTATCTTAGGAATTGCTAGATGCATAAAAATATTGATTGAGATTATGTTGATCCAGATGTTAGTAAACCCCTCAATAATAATGTTGATCGAGACGCATAAAAATATTGATTGAGATTATGTTGATCGCATTTTATCTCAAAATTAGATGGTTTAAATTTTATTAACTTATTTTCTACTTGCTTCACAATAAAAATTATAATTTACAAAATAGCGGGAATAGCTCAGTTGGGAGAGCGTCAGACTGAAGATCTAAAGGTCATCTGTTTGATCCACATTCACTGCATTTTCACATAATTTGTGCTTACTAAATTGTATTAAATTAAAAAATGTTTGTTTTATGTCGATTTTTAGAACTGGTTTAATTTTTATTATTTAAAATTAAAATTATGCAACAGCAAAAATTTAAGTACGTTCACAATTTTTTTACAAAATCAAAATGCCCGTCTAGCTCAGTTGGTAGAGCGCAAGACTATTAGCCTTGTGGTCGTGGGTTTGAGCCCCACGGTGGGGGAGTAGAAGCTTTTGTTCATTTGCTTACACTTGCATCCTAATTATTATCATGAGATTCAGCCCAAGTCAGCCTACGTGCATCTCTACAATGGATTAAACTGATAATGTCTTTTATAGCCTATTAAGAGCAACAATACATACGAAATTAGTGTGTATTCATGAATTTTCTTATACTTTTTAAATGTTCTTATATAACAAAGTCTCTGCTTTGGTTTGTTTTTTCTTTATTAGTATTATTTTTACAATTATGTCAATACGAACTATAATTTTTTAAATTGAAAAAATTATTTTCTTTACTGGCAGATATTCAACTTTTTTTTTATTAATTAATTTATTTTATAAATCCTATTTAATTCTTATTGTTTTAAATTAACTTTATATGAAAAAACAAATCTACTCATTTTTCACTATTGATTTACTGGTAGATATTCAACTAATTTCTACTTTATTGGTTTCCAAATTTTAGAGTTTAAAATCCTTGACGGCAGGTGGGTACCAAAAAAAATAGACGGAATAGCTCTCAAAGAAAATTTATGTCGTTGAGCTTGCAAAGTGGAAACAGACACCAAACAATAAAAAATCCTTAAGTGACGAATAATCTGTAAGTGAGCCTTTAAGAAGTTCAAAAGGAGTTTTTCATTTCCAAAACTGGCGAGGGGTTCGATTTATAAGGTGCACAACAGTCAAAACACATTCACTCCAATAAGAGATGCAAATTTTTTATTGAAAAAGAAGAGCTCGAGCAACATTCAATATATGTTGATGTTACCTTTCAACCACATAATTCTTTTCTAGCCTAGCCACGCAGAAGAATTGATGTTCTACCCCATTTTATTTGAAAAACTCAGTAATGGTGCATTATCTGATCTAACAACTTTAATGACCTTGTTATACTGAGTTTCAACAAGTTTTAAAAACTGAGGAATAATGCTAATGACATCGAATTTGTGTTTAAGTAAAAATACCCATGTGTATCGACTATAGTTATCAACAAGAGTCATGAAATATTGATGTGATATTTTGGTGCAATACAATAAAGATAAATTTGTAAGTGTAATATACTAACTACTAATATCCTACGCTTTTGAATCGCATTCTACGCAAGAATACGCTGTCGAAATTGTAGCAAGTGATAAGTATTTATATTTATCGTTCTCTACATGGATTGATGTTCATTAATTAGTCTATTAATCTAAGAGTCGTGCAAGAAAAGTAAAGAATATGTTTTGGGTTTGGTTTTATATATAAATGCAAATTAAACTAAGGCTCGGGATAAAGTTGTGGGAAGTGTCTAGCAATTCCTAGGGTAACTAATTGGTGAATAGTGAATTCATACTTCACTTATCTAAACGTTTGCTTCCACATTCGTTCATACTAAGACTGACTCTCACCGCAAATTCGTGTAGCTTTTTAAACAGTACGTTGCATGCAATAGTAGAACGTTTATCTCTAAACTATTCTTAAATATGTAAAAGATCCTACACTAACCTTCCGAACATGTGAATTAGCCTTAAGTTACTTCTACTTTCGATTCAATAACTTATAAGTTCATGTGGATGACCAATAGACATTTACTATAAATTAAGACCCTAATTCAACATGCATCATTTATAAACTCTATTTTACCCAAGTACATGCTTCTACGACCAGTACCTTTAACCTTCATCTAAGATATTTAGCCAGACATAGTTAAAAATAGATAAAACATGGCAAGAAAATATAAATAATATTGTATTGAAGGAAATAATGTCTAAGCAAAATCGTAAGGGAAATAAAGCAAAAACTAATCCTAAACTACTACATCGCAAAACATAAAGCAAATAGATAAAAGTGACAGCTGCTTGAAGAACAGGACTTCTTGTCATTAGGACCACAAACTTCGCTTCAGAACCATAATCCCAATTGCAGGAGAAGAACTCCAAAAATAGGCACACTTTTCCTCTTCGTTCTTCTCCAATTTATAGGCTTCTAGGAAGCTTGGGGATTAAGGAATGAGATTTAGAGTTTGGGAATATCTTTTATCAGATTTTATCCTTTTGGCCGCATATCCCCTCTCGCGATTTGGTCTAGAAAGATCTTGTGATCCTGCAACTTTTGAAGTGTCCTTCGTCGCATTACGGTCTTCTGTTCCTTTGGATGGGTAGCTAATAATGTTCCCAAGTTCTGTAGAAATAAAAAAAAAAATTAGCGAAGCGTGGGGTCTTTAGCTTTTAAGGGCAAAAAGTGTTTGACATCCATAATTTATTCTAAAAAACTTTAGTTTTCCTTAGCTTTTTATATCCAACTCCTAAATCAAACATGCATCTTGTTTATATAAACTTCACATCTTAATGTCATTCTAACTCTAAAATTTATTCAATTAATATACATTACAATTAGAATAGATTTAGGTATTAGCCTAAATAACTCTCTACTGAGAGTTATCAAATATCAATGACCAGAATATGAAAAAAGGGCCCAAACATCCATGAGTAACAGATCAAAAATTGCACTTGAGATTCTATTTTTAGAAACAAAACGCAAACAGTCCTAGACCCGGTTCTTACTCAACAGGCATGGTTTATAAAAAGTTATAATGGTAACAATTGAAACTCAAAACTTCTTTATTCAATGGAAACAATTTCAAACATGATAACCAAAATCACAGTTGAAGCCTCTGGCCAGAGATTTATTAAAACGGTTCCAAAAGAATTCCAAATAAGGAATCAACCTAACTATCATGTTGAATCAATGACAATAAAATAATAAAACCAAGACAGCGGACTCTCATGATCCATCAACTTCTCCTCTAGACATCCCGGTGCTGTACCAAGTTACCTAGTGGAAAATCAGAGAATAAGGGCGAGTGCATGGTACTCGGTAAGGATCTCGAACTGGGGTACAGTACGCATATCATCACATAATCTAACTTATTCAATTTCTAGTGTGATTTTCTATAAATTTCTTTTTTTTTTCTAATTCTCTCCATAATTGCTCTAATTGATTCTAGTTTAGATTAATAAACTTATTTTTGTTCCTATTTAAACCTAATTTTCTTTCCTTTGGAGAGTTATCATTAAGCCATTCAAAATTATATCACTAGTGTAATGCACACTTATCCTTTTCTGAGTTGGTAACGCCACATTAGTCTCAACACTTTTCATACTAAGGAAAGCATTCTTTGAATAATAAATATGGGCAGAAGCTCTAGAATTTAAAATCCATTGGCTACCAAATTTTTGTGTACCTGACTGGAGAGACGAAGCTATTGTATAAGTCTTAAAAATAGACTTCATAGAGAAAAATATGGTAGTCGCAGGTTGCTATATCCCAATGATTGAAACAATTTGCCTTTGACAAAAACTAACGTGCCTAAAAATATAAAATACGTCTGAAAATCTGTAGCGAAAATAATTGGAAACGATCCTTTAGCAATGAGACTTGGATCGATGAACATTAAACGTGCAGCAAAACTAAGAAATTGCTGATAGAAGTTTCGGCAGATGAATTGGCGCAGAAATCCATAATGAATGATTTGAGGCGCCAAAAATATTGTCTCCCTCCAATTGGAGGAGAAATCTACAAACGAATTGGTGATGAAAAATTGTTGCACACAAATTGGTGCAAATGGGCTTCTCAACATATTTGCATCAGAGAAGAATGAGAACAATTTCGTCGGAGAACAAATTTTGAATTTAAAAAATCCATATTGCAGCGAACAAAAAAAAAAACTCAATACTCTGATACCATTATAATGTAATAAATGGGAGAATAATAATGCGTTGATTTCATCTTCAAGAAAATATAAATATACAAACTAATAAAACTAACAAATAAGAATATTACAACAGAAATTGGTTTCAGTAACTAACTCTCACTAACTCTCATATATACACATATATTATTCTAATATTACTAATTTTTGCTTATTTTCAAGAGAACAAAAAAACAAAAAAAATTATACTCAATGATAATTTTTTTATAATAAAATAGAAGGTGATGAAACTAATATATTCATGATGTCATATAATTAGGCTCAATTTGACATGGACTCAATGATTTAATTACTCTAATCCTCCTTAATCAACTCAACTCATCATTTTCCCTAAATCTCACTTGCTCCAAGAAAACATTATTAGAAAACCATAATTAATCCATCCCTTATAATTCTATAGGATTACCCTCTTGACCTTTATTCAATTTAACCATAGATATTTATTCAAACTCACTCAACTCAAAAAAAAAAAAAAGCACCTAAAGAATATACTTTTTTTTATTATTATTATTACAATACCACATCATTTATTTGTTTATTACCTCGTAGGTATCCATGATATAATTAATAACAATTTGATGTAATATTAAATTCTCATAAAATATACCAAATTCTGCTATGTCAACATATTTTTGGCTACTTCAAAAAAAAAATTTTTTTTTTGGCTAACTTATAAATATTTTTGGCTACTTCAAAAAAAAAAAACTTTTTTTTTTGGCTAACTTATATATATATATATATATATTTCTAAACTTTATCATTTGTTTAAAAAATAATTATTATTCTTCGAAAGTTGTTAAATTACCCTTGAAAATTCATAGATGTTCTAAAATAACCATAAAAATAAAAATCATTTAGAATGTTCGACGCAAGCGATAGCATAGAATGATACGGCATATTAAACATTCAGACAAATTTTTTATCTAACTTTCCACAAGTTTTCTAGGCTAATAGTTTTTTTTTTTTTTTTTTTTGAAGATCAATAGTAATATTGTAATTTTAGAAATAGTAGTACTATTTTTTTTAAGGGTGTGCAAAAAAAAAATTGAAAAACTGAATAATCTCGACTATCCAACTAAAATCTCAAGTTGGTTCGGTTATATTGTTCTTTAGGTTAAGTTATGATTTTATGATTTTCATTGGTTGTGTCGGTTCTTGAATTGACTAACTTTTTGCTTGTTTAACCTAACTCAATTTGAATTAAATAATAGTATTATATAAAATGTGTGTAAAATTAATAAATTAGATAAATTAAATCTTAGCATATTGGCAAGAAACATACACGAATAAAGATAGACAACTTATTGTTAAGTTAGTATTATGTATTATTTCTTTATGGACTACGTGTTGAATCTTTGAGATAACTTATATTTGTACTTCAAAAAAAAAATCTTAGAGCAAAAAAAGAGATTAATAAAACTCGAGAATCTTATCCAATCAAATCGAACTCGAAATATATGTGTTGAGTTGGATTAGTCAAATACATAGAGTTGAACAGTTTGGTGGATTAACCAACCCAAAAATTTGAGCTGGTCCAAAAAAACTATCTAACCAAACCCAGCCCGAATCACGTACAATCATAATTTTTTCAATATAAATATGAAAATTCAATATAATTTTTTTTTAAAATATATAATTTAGCATTAACTCATTGTGCACCCAATATTGTTCATAACTTGGTAGAAAAGAAAAGGAAAAACAGTTGTGTAAATTAAGCCAAAACTATGAAGAGCCCAATAGAGACAAAGAGAGAAGGATTGTTATTAAAAGAGAATTGAATAATAATCATGTAAGGGAAGAAGAGAAAGACGACATGTCGCGAACCTGAGAATTAGAGTTACAAGAGGAAGAAGAAGAAGCAGAATTAGAAGATCGAACCGACGACGAGTCGGAGGAGCGCCTTCTCAAGATTTGCTTCATGCCGTCAGCAACTCTAACGGCAGGGTTAGACTTAAACTTGAGGCAAAAGAGCATGTGAGCGTTAACGGCGGCTTGGATCCCTGACTGTGGCGAGTTTTTGGATCGAAAAATCTCGTCACGAACGGCTTCGGAACAGAGACCGCAAAGCCATTTGGCGTCGAAGTTAGCCTTGACTTGAGAAATGTAATGTTGTGTGCATTCTTCTTTCAATCCACAACACTCGCACTTTACTACTTCTGTCTCTTCCATTTTTACAACTATTTTTTTTTTGCTTTTGTTTTGTTTTTTAAAGCTTCACAATGTGAATGTGATGAAGAAGAAAAGGGGTTTGATTTGACCCCAAATGGGGATGTGGGATGGAAAGTTGAAAGTGGGCTCTACTTTCTTTTATGGTTTTTTTTTTGGTTTGCTGATGTCACTGTCCTATGTATGTATATATATATATATATATTTTTAATTTATTTATTTAAATTCAACGATTTAAATTCATAACATTTTAATGATTAAGTCATATAAAATGTCATTTTATTTCTTTTTGATCTTTTATGTTCTATTTATAAAGTTTAGGCTGTTTTTTTATGTACAACAAAATTTATTGATGAGTTTGACTTATGTTGTTGATTTATTGCTCTTATTTACCTATAAAATTTAATTTTATCCATAATTTTTAAACTGTAAATTATATGTTATGCTGCAATATAAATGTAGTTTTGTTTAACTTAAGTGAAAAATTATCAATTTTTCTCACATACATTTAGTACAAATATTGTTAGTCATGTTGCAACCTTCTCTAATAATTTCTACTCACGTAAGGTTGTAGAAGTAGTGAAACATTCACAATATCTAATATTCAAATATGTAAGGAAAAAGCATTATAATTATTTAGCATGGAACTTTTACAGCCCGATTAAAAAAAAAAGTTAGTTCAAAGGTATAGATTTGAATAATTAACTTTTATAACATTTTTATTATGTTTTAACCAATAAAATTATGATTTTTTGACATGTAAGCTTAAGTCAAAGTGGTAGCTAATATCATATAATTTTTTAAATGTTCAACTCTACTAGTTTATGTGTAATCGAATTGATAAGATTGGAAGTTCGGTCAAAATTAACGCAATGAATTAAGTAAGATTTTGTTTTTTGTTTTTTGATTTTTTGAAATGATTAAGACTTTGTATTACAACAAACGTGAGGTATAAAGATTGGAGCTTCAAACTTTTAAGAGGAATAACCAATTACTATTGAGTTATATTCATATTGGTAAGTTAATTGAGATAGAAGGTAATTTTTTTTTTTTTTTTGGCTTTTATCGTGACTAAGACAGTTTTAAAAAAGAAAAATTACAAATCTAAGAGAAAAGTAAATATTAGCAAAAGTAGTTTTTTATTTGATTTAAAAAATTCGTTTTAATAGTAAAAGACATTAATATCCTCCTACTATATTTAATACATTTTAAGAAATAAAAAATAAAAAAGAAGTTCGCCTGATACCTTCTTCTCGCGTCTTCACCGCCACATCCTTCTGCAGGCTCTCCGTTGACCTCCTCGCCTCAGCCAGCACTGCAATCGCCTTCGCCTTGTTCTACACTTGATCCTCCTCCTCGTCTTCTCCACCACCCCCGTCGCTTCCTCCTCCGCTGTGGCCTCCGAGAGGAATTCCATCGAAAGAAGCGAATGCGGCAGAAAATCCACAGCTGCGAAGGAGAAAGATTTCGGTGGAGGAGTGGAGGCGAAGAGGAGTGGTGTGGGGGTGGCAAGTGAAATTGTGAGGAGAAGAACGCTAGAGGAACGACGGCGGTGCGACGAGATTTGTTAAATACCATTTAGTTGAGTATTATTTAGTATAGTCGTATTAATAATTAATAAATGGTGGTTAACTGAGAGCTGGTTAGATATAATACTGTATTAATGCAGTAATATCATATACTATTTCCACCTAATATAGTGTTAATGGATCTAATACAATATTAATAGGTATTTATAAAACAGTATTAATGGTTAAACGTCGTGTTATTGTTTTAAAACAATATAATTGGATGTTTATAAATACATTATTATTGTTTTAAAAACAATATTAATGGGATTGATAAATTTGTTCACGGAGATGGCGGAAGTTGTAGGTCGGAGGAAAAAATTGAACAAAAATAAATTTGAGGTAGAAGAAGATATTAAAGATAGAATAGGAATAAACGAAAATAACATTAAATTAATAATAAATGAAAAAATAGATTTGCAATTATTTTATTTTTTGCCCAAATTTGCTATTAGTTCTTAAAATTCTATCATCTGACACAATTTCCCTTTTTTTTTTTCTTATTTTCTATCAGATTGATGTAATATATAATAATAGATTGTTTCTTATGCCAACTTAAGTGCAAGCTCACAAAAAAAAGGTTAGTAATGTATTGGCTTGATTGATTAACTATAATCTAATTCAATTTTACAGGTCACAGGTTCGATCTTGAAAAATTAATATTTGTCTCTCATTTTATGTGAGAGTAGAAGATAGTATTAATTCAGGATATCAGTACATACTTAAGAGGTTTTGGGTTTGAAGATCCATCTCTAACTATTGTTGTTACATAAGCAAGTGTTTTTAATTAGGAGAAAAAATTTATGATGTGAGAAAAAAGATGAAGAGGGAGGGGTTGAATTAAGAAAGAGAAATCTGCCATAATTTCCTCCATGCTCTAAGCTGGGAACATGGGGCAGTGGAAAATGAAACAAAGGTAGGTCAAGGGTGGCCCAAAGTTGGCCCTTTCTAGCAATTAATATTTGATTTTTGGTCCCATTAAAATATAAAAAGGAAATATGTGGAAGTAAGAGACTCCCCTTTACACCTTTTAATTAGAACACTACCTCTATAATAATTCATTTCATAAAATTTCAAAGATTTTAAAGAAAAACATTAAAATATCACTTTTTTTTTAAAGGAGATGCACACTGAAATTAAATTATAATTAGTACTAGGTTAATGTCTATACTTTTCCTTATTAGATTTACAAAATGGAAACCAGACAAAATCCTATCAAAAGTTTCACATTGGAGAGTGTACTAATGAAGCTTGATTTCGGACCAATCAACTTTAGTTTAACTTTTTGTCTATAAGTGCACAGACCTCTAATGAGATTTTATACAATTTAATAATTATAAAGTTACATTTGATTTTCTTCTTCCTCCAAATATTATTGGATAAAAAAATAAATCTTGTCAAAAACATTTTTTTTAGTACATCACATTTGAAAATTGGAGGATTTGAACTAGTCACCTTTTGGTAAAAAACATATGCAACCTGAATGAGTCAGCTTTATCATATAAAAATTCAAATTCGAACACAAGTGATTGTCGTAAAATTGTTTTCAAATGAAAAAAAAAAATGTAGAGAAAACATTATTGACACAGAAAAATAGTCTTTGGAGTGAAAATACTTATATGATTACCCTTCAATAATTTATATTTAAATGATTGCTTGTAAGTTTATTTTGAACTATGTTTGGGGGTTGACAACTTTACACATGCAATTATACAAATCATTTCTAGTACTCTTTTAAAAAGTAGCCTTTACTTAAATAGTAGGGAATACTTGATTCTTTCTTTCTCAATGAACAATTATTTAAATTGCACACTATGCTTTTTTAGTTTATGGCTATTTAGAATTTTTAAAATTGCACACTATCCCTCTTTTGATAACTATTTACTTTTTATTTTTGAAATTTAGTCTATAATTATTATTCGAATTTATGATATTTATAACTTTGATATCTATATTTTTAAAAATTAAATTAAAATTTGAAAACTAAAAAAAGTAATAAGTTAAAATTTGTTTTGGTTTAAAATTTAGTTAGGACTCAAATACTTTCTTAAGGAAAGATAAAAATTTGATAGAAAATTTGAGTGGAAATAAGTTTAAATTTCAATATCCAATAACCAATAGCAAAAAACAAATGATTAATCAAATGTCTCCACAAGAAACAACTTCATTGGTTGAGTTTTAGGGCTTACAAAGTATACTCTTAAAGTTTTCACTCGAATTGAGCTTATTCCAAACTTTGGCTGTGGGTCATTCACAAAACATTTTCATTTTCAATTTCAATTTCAGTGAAAACAATTAAGAATTGACCTATAAAAATATTCTTTACATAACTTGGCTATAGCTTTAAAATGAAAATAAATCATAATCATTTGAACTCTATGTTATATTGTTCTAAATTTTTAGTGGGGTTAGGATCACGGTTTAAACGATGGATTTTGTTAGATTACTATAACTTTGGACCACTGGATATAATAATTATTATCCCAACTATAATAATTTTCCAACTCTATTATAATAACTCATATTATGATAAAACTTTATAACAATTTTGTGTTATAATCATTTGTACCACAAATATAAGTTATCATAATCCTTGTTATAATAACATGCATTTCAAATACAATTTATAAATTTATCTTAAATAACTACTTCTACAATTTCTATTTATAATTTTTTTTTAAAATAATTCATTTATAACAGATTTCTACTTGCTTTTCTAAAAATGTTAATTATGTCGCATTTTTCTATAAGCAACGAACTGATCAAATTTATAGTAAATTTATTGAAGGTCACCAGCTTAAAACTGATTCAAGTCTATTAGTTGAAAATTGAATGAAAGCTATCAATTAAAAACTTATTGAAGCAGAAATATTTTTGTCATTTTAGAGGGATTGTCGCATTTTTGTGCCCATACATAATTATTTTAAAACAAGTGTTATTGATGGTATTTTTTGTTATACATGTAAAATCCTTTAATATAATATGTTACAATAATTTACGGTTTATAATAATTCATCTGTAGCCCCCAATCCAATCATAAATATATTTTATAAACTATTTAAGCTTCCGATATAAAATTTAGTCATTAGCATTATTTTTCTTTTAAATTATTAAGCAGACACCTAACACAAGTGTTTTGTTTATTTACTCGGTGGGCAGGTGGATATTTACTTGAAGAACTATATTAGCTTTCAAAATAAATTCAATATAATTGTTTTTTTAAAATGTATTATTTAATAACAATAATACAAAAGACTAAAAATAGTTTATTTCTCCTGATGCAGAGTTTCATATAAAGTTGTTCTAAAAGTTTAAGATATGAGTGTTGATGAAAATTTCAATATCTCAATTTTATGGAAATTTTGATTTTATGGAAATGTCAATATAAATATCGATAGATATTTTTTAAAAATATATTAAAAATGAAAATACGAAGAAAGATATTTGAATTAATAACTAAATATTTCTATTTTAAAAATGAGTTAATATACTTATTATAATATTACTATATTCTTATTAGGTAATATTTTGTTGCTATATTTTTAATATTTCATGAATTTGGTGACAATTATATCGTCTATAATAATATTTAAATTTAAATTTAGAATTAAATTACAACACTTATTGATTTTTAGGGGTATAATTAATTAAATCAATAATTTAAGTGTAATTATTACAAAGTTTAGGAGCACTTTGTGCATTCTTTTCCTAAAAAAAATGATTTTGATCTGTAAATAGAAATGTCTTCGTTTGATGGAAATTCAGACCTTCATGTCGTTGGTAGTTCAACAGCCACTGGACTGATCGGACGGTTCAGATTTATTGTTAATTGATGATTTGGCAGTTACTATTTGGAACTCAGCAAAATAAATAAAAAAACTTACTCATTGGTCAAAATATCATGATATTTAAGGAGAGTTCTAACAATATCATATATGATAGTGTGGCTAAGAGATTAAAGTTCGATTCTCAATTATTATTGAATTCAATTTATATAACTCTCGTAGAAGTAGATTCATATCACTCATTGTTAAATTTATTCTACATTAACGACTATATATTTGTCTTTATTAATGATATGCTTTAGATGTTGTGCAATGAAATTTGATTCATGTTTATCTAATAAAATTTTAGTAGATGAAGAAAAAGACAAACCTGATATACAAGAGGGAAAAAATTGAAAGGATGAATATATGCTTTAGATGTTGTGCAATGAAATTTGATTCAAGTTTATCTAATAAAATTTTAGTAGAATAAGAAAAAAATAAACCTGATATACAGAAGTGAAAAAATTGAAAGGATAAATATATATTTGAAAAATAAAATATTAGGAATAACTTTATATGTTTAGAAAATATATTTAAAAATATTTATACAAAAAAAAAAAAAAAATCTTTATTATTTCTAAGACAAGGTAATTAAATCTTTTCTTGTAACACAAGGTAATTAAATTTTAGTCATATATTTTTTTACATAAGAGGAAAGGACCTATATCACCTCTTTATTTATGTATGTACATTCATGTCGGTTGACTTATGGCTTTTCTTAACATTAAATTTTAGCCATATAATTAAATTTAAGAAAATATATAAAATAGTTAGATAAAAACAAATAAAAAGACTGTCAATTAATTCTATATACTCTTCAATAATGCAAACAACTTTTTGGCTTCGTATGAATCATTCAGGCCATATTTGGTTTATGGAATGAAAAATGTTGGTTTGGAATCCTAATTCCAAATTAATGTTTGGTTTCTTGTTTTGTTTTGAGGGTTTGGAATTAGAATTTCAAACCATTCCAAACCCTACATATTTCATGGGTTTGTAAATTTATGGGTCTTACCTATATTTTATGCTTCTTTTTTCTCTCCTTCCTTTTTCATATATTTTATTTATTTATTTGATAAAATTATTTATGTATTGATATTATTATTATAATTTATTATTGGTATTGATATCAAATACCTTTCAATTTTACAAGTATCATTACTTTTAAAGAAACGGTTGAAAAATTCTTTAAAAAAAGAAGGAAGAACGAACGTTTTTTCCTTGAATTTATTTATATAATAATTATTATAATTTTATCATATGTTACAAAATTAATTATTTTTATATTTTAATTTATTTTTTATTTATATATTTTGATTTATCGTTTATATGGTTTTTTCTTCCCCAAATAATTGAGAAATATGTTTATAGGTGATTTATTGTTCACTATTTTTTAGCATCTATGGAATATTTGGATTATACACGATAATTTAATTTGTCGGTTAAGTTTGGAATCAAATAAACAAGTGAAAAGTGACGTCATTAACTTGTTTATTAATAAACAAAATAATATAAAACTATGGACCAATAAATTTAAAAACATGAATAAAATTGAAAGACATAATGGTTCAAAATTTTTCATAACAAATCTTTTATTATTATTATATTTATTTTCATTATTATTATTAGTCAGAATAATAACATTTCTTTTTGAATTAGTTAAAATCAGCCATGTAATTGAGATTAATAACAATAACATTAATTATAATAATTATAATATAAATTAATATTAACAATAACTATTTAAATAATATTTATGAATAAATAAATAGATATACAAATAAATAATTAAAAAAATTAATAGCAAAATAAAATTAAAATTCATAAATTATCAATTTATATTATTTATAATATTTTATTAGAATTCGATTTTGGAGTTTCAATAGAGCAATCCAAATAACATTTTTTATTCTGGAGTTTCAATCGAGGAAACCAAACACCGTAATCATATATTTTGGAAAATCTAATTACGACACTTAAATTCTGAAGAATTCAAATTCCGAAAAATCTAGATTCCATCCCATAAACCAAACAAGGCCTTAAAGTTCCAAGATTTATGTGAAAAGATAAAGTAACATATTTTGTTTTGAAAAAGCAGATGAAAAAACATAGAAGGTATATAATTGTATTGATTTGCTTTTTTTTTTCAATTAATTATTTACTCATGTCCTATTCAAATGTTTTGTGCCCCCAACAAACAATTAAATATATAACTATCATATATATATATATATATGTTTGTGTGTGTAAAAGGTTGATTGTGTTTTTGCATCATTGTTTTTTTAAGATTAATATTGATATTTACCTTGGGATAAAAAAAAATTCATGCGTATTTTATAGTTTTTTTTGTTCCATTAAAACCATTATTAATTATTTTAAAAAAAAACATTATTAATTACTTAACAAAAAATAAAAAACATCATTAATTAAAAATAAGCAATTCAAACTCATAATTTTTAGATGATAAAAATATGTATTATAAATTACGTTTGAATTTTATTCTTATCAATTATATTTTAAGTTAAAGTAATTGAACGAATGCAAATAAGTTAGACTCGCCATAATTATATAATTTGAAAATTTTAGATTTAATGTCATATATATTAAATCCATACCCACCTTATGATCTTTGAATTGTCAAATAAAAAAACCCTTATAATCTTTGAGATGAAATCATTTATATTACTCAACAAAAGTAATCTGTAAGTAGCATATATATATGTTATAAAATATATCTATATATATAGCATTAATATATATTTAATAACTAAAAAAGTAATCTGTAAGTAGCATACCCTCTTGGTGCCCTAACGGCCCACCCGAACAACTGAAAAAAATAACTGAACATACCTGGAGAACAGAAATGGAAAACTGGGTCGTTATAGTATTCCCTCCTTTTAAGACTTTCGTCCTCAAAAGTCCTAAGACTGGAACAACTCTAGATAATGCGTCTTCATCTCGTCCTCTAACTCCCAAGTCGCTTCCTCTGCCCTCTGATTTCTCCACTGAACCTTAACCAAGTTGATCTCCCGGTTACGCAACGTCTTGCGGTCCTGGGCTAAAATCTGTATTGGTTTTTTCCTCAAAGCTCAAATCCTCGTTCAGCTCTAACGGCTCGAAATCAACCACATGCGAAGGATCTGCCATATACTGTCTTATCATAGAAACGTGGAAGACACTGTGCACTACAGCCAAAGATGGGGGCAAAGCCAAATGGTAGGCCACTGGACCAATCCGCTCAAGGATCTCAAAAGGTCCTACAAACCTAGGACTCAACTTGCCCCACTTCTCAAACCTCAAGACTCCACGCATCGGCGATACTTTCAGAAACACATGCTGGCCGACCTCAAACTCTAAATCTCTACACTGAACGTCGGCATAACTTTTCTGCCTACTCTGTGCCGTCAACATTGGAACCCCAATTTTCTACACTGCGTCATTAGTCAACTGTAACAGGTCGGGCCCCAAAACCTGTCTGTCGTCAACCTCTTCCCAGAACACTAGAGACCTACACCGCTTACCATACAATGCCTCAAATGGAGCCATCTGAATCGTCGCTTGGTAACTATTGTTGTAGTCAAACTCCATCAAATACAGGTACTGGTCCCAACTGCCCAGAAAATCTAACACACAAACTCGCAACATGTCCTCAAAAACTTGATTCACCCTCTCTGTCCCATCTGTCTGAGGATGAAACGCTATGCTGAAACTGCACTCAGCACCCAAACCTTTCTGGAGTGCCCTCCAGAAGCGAGAAGTAAAGTGGGAATCCCGATCAAACACAATCTTCGTTGGTACCCATGGTACCAAACGATCTGTTCCAAGAACAACTGCACTCACTGTTCCACAGTATAAGTGATCTTACCGGGAATGAAGTGTGCACTATTGGACAAACGGTCCACAACAACCCAGATCTAAGTAAACCCTCTTGGTGTCTTCGGTAACCCAGAAATGTAATCCATGGAGATCTCCTCCCACTTCCACTGAGGCACGCTCAGTGGCTGCAACAAACCT
>JBBMKA010053276.1:0-18843 GCA_037833695.1 Sechiopsis laciniata
ACCTCAGAAACGGAAGAAAGAAAGGAAGAAAGCGATGTAGAAACGAAGAAGACTAAACAGGAACAAGAGGGATCCAACGAAGAAGACAAAAATAGTCCAGTTTACAAATATTCTTATCTTGACACCCATCAAGATAATTGGGAATTGGAAAAACATAACTTAAATAAAGAAGAGAAAAATCAAAAAAATTATTTCTGGTTTGAAAAACCTATTGTAACTTTTCTTTTCGATTCTAAACGATGGAATCGACCATGGAGATATATAAAAAATGATCGATTCGAAAATGCTGTACGAAATGAAATGTCACAATATTTTTTTTATATATGCCCTAGTGATGGAAAACAAATAGTATCTTTTACATATCCACCCAGTTTATCCACTTTTTCAGAAATGATAGAGCGGAAAATTTCTTTGTACACGACAGAAAAACTATCGCAGGAAGACTTGTATAATTATTGGGTTTATACCAATGAACAAAAAAAATACAACTTAAACAATGAATTAATAAGTCGAATAAAAATTCTAGAAAAAGAGAAGGGATCTCTTGCTTTAGATATGCTAGAAAAAAGGACCAGATTGTGTGATGATGAAAATGAAGAAGAATACTTACCCAAAAGGTATGATCCTTTTTTGAACGGGCCCCATCGGGGAACAATAAAAAAATTCGATTCACGTGCAATCATGAATGATTTAATAACTTCCACGGCAGATTCCGTAAAAATGTTTTGGATAAATAAGATCCATGGTCTATTTCATAATGATTCTCAAGAATTGGAACATCAAAAGAATAGATTCGACTTTGGTGGGGAATTATTATTGAATTCGAATTCGATTGGGAATTTTTTAACCTCAACCGACAAATTATCTTTTGAACGCGCACGAAAAGTTGATTCAGAAAGTCAAGCAAAATCTTTGAAATTTATATTCGATATAATTACAACTGATCCAAACGATCTAACAACAATTAAAAAGAAATCTATTAGAATGGAAGAAATCAGTAAAAGGGTTTCTCGGTGGTCATACAAATTGACAGACGATTTGGAAGAAGAAGAAGAAGAAAATGAAGAAGAATCGACGGAAGATCCTGAAATTCGTTCAAGAAAAGGCAAACGCGTGGTAATTTATACTGATAACAATCAGAGTACTAATTCCAGTGCTAGTAATAATAGTACTAGTAATAATAGTACTAGTAATACTAGCACTAGTGATGAAGAAGAGGAAGTGGCTTTGATACGTTACTCACAACAATCAGATTTTCGCCGGGGTATAATCAAAGGATCCATGCGTGCTCAAAGACGTAAAACAGTTACTTGGGAAATGTTTCAAGCAAATGTGCATTCTCCACTTTTTTTGGATCGAATAGACAAAACATTTTTTTTTTCGTTTTTTGATATCTCTGAAACGATTAATCTAATTTTTAGGAATTGGGTAGGGGGAAATCCAGAATTACAAATTTCTTATTTTGAGGAGGAGGAGACAAAAGAAAAGGAGAAAACAAACGAAGAAAAAGAAGAGGAAAATGAACGAATAGCAATATCAGAAGCTTGGGATACCTTTATATTTACTCAAGCAATAAGAGGTTTAATGTTAGTAACCCAATCTTTTCTTAGAAAATACGTTATATTACCCTTATTGATAATAGCTAAAAATATCGGCCGTATGTTATTATTGCAATTCCCCGAGTGGTATGAGGATTTGAAGGAATGGAATAAAGAAATGCATGTTAAATGTACCTATAATGGCGTTCAATTATCAGAAACAGAATTTCCCCAAAATTGGTTAACAGACGGTATTCAAATAAAGATTTTATTTCCCTTCTGTCTGAAACCTTGGAGAAGATCTAAAATACGATCTCATCGTCGAGATCAGAAAATAAAGAAAAAGGATAAAAAAGACAATTTTTGTTTTTTAACAATCTGGGGAAAGGAAGCAGAACTACCTTTTGGGTCTCCCCGAAAACGACCTTCTTTTTTTGAACCCATTTTTAAAGAACTCGAAAAAAAAATGATAAAATTGAAAAAGCAATTTTTTCAAGTTATAAAGGTTTTGAAAGAAAGAAGAAAACGGTTTCAAAAAGTTTCAAAAGAAAAAACAAGATGGGTCATCAAAATAGTTCTAGTTATAAACTTAATAATGAAAGAACTTGAAAAAATAAACCCCATTTTCTTATTGAAATTGAGGAAGATGAAAGTATATGAACCGAATAAAAGCGGAAAAGATTCCAATATAAATAATAAGATTATCCGTGAATCGACCACTCAAATTCGATCCATGAATTGTGTAAATGAAAATTATTCACTCATAGAAACGAAAATCAAAGATCTTGCTAATAAAACAATCACAATTAGGACTCAAACAGAAGGAATCACAAAAGATAAAAAAAAAATAGTTCGAATTTGTGATGATAAAAGATCGGAATCACAGAAGGATATTTGGAAAATATTCAAAAGAAAAAATATCCGATTAATACGTAAATCGCATTATTTTATAAAATCCCTCATTGAAAAAATATACATAGATATATTACTATGTATCATTAAGATTCCGAGGATCAATGCACAACTTTTCTTTGAATCAACAAAAAAAATTATCAACAAATCCATTTACAACGATGAAACAAATCAAGAAGGAATTGAGAAAACAAATCAAAATACAATGAACTTTATTTCGACTATAAAAAAGTCGTTTTCTAATATTTCTTGTGACTTATCCTCTTTGTCTCAAGCCTATGTTTTTTACAAATTATCACAAAATCAATTACTTAACAAGTATCATTTGAGATCTGTACTTCAAAATCAGGGTACCTATCCTTTTCTTAGTGATATAATCAAGAATTATTGTACGACACGAGGAATATTTGATTCCAAACCAAGGTATAAGAAAATTCATAAGTCTGGAATGAATAACTGGAAAAATTGGTTAAGGAGTCATTATCAATACAATTTATCTCAGACCAAGTGGTCCCTCTTAGTACCGAAAAAATGGCGAAATAGAGTCAATCAATGTCGTACAATTCAAAAGAAAGACTCAATGAAATTGGATTTATATAGAAAAAAAAAAGACCAATTAATTCATTACATGAAACAAAACAGCTATCCATATGCAGTCGATTCATCAATACGTCAAAAAGAAAAATTGAAAAAACATTACGGATATGATCTTTTATCATATAAATATATAAATTATGGGAATAGTGGGAACTCATATATTTATGGATCAACATTACAAGTGGGGGACAAAAAAATTCCATATAATTTCAGTACACCGAAACCCGAATCATTTTATGGATTGATAAGTATAGCTATTAGTGATTATCTAGAAAAAAGATCCATTATTGATACGAACAAAAATATGGATAGAAAATTTTTTGATTGTAGAATTCTCCATTTTTGTATTCGAAATAATATTGAAATTAAGACCTGGACCAATACGCATATCGACACCACGATTCATAAAAATGCTAAAACCGAAACTAAAAATTTTCAAAAATTTGAAAAAAAAGATCTTTTTTCTTTTACGATTGATCACAAAATAAACCCATCCAATCAAAAAAAATATTTTTTTGATTGGATGGGAATGAATCAAGAAAGGTTATATCATACCATATCAAACCTAGAACCTTGGTTTTTTCCAGAATTTGTGCTACTTTTTGATGCGTATAAAATTAAACCGTGGATCATACCAATCAAATTACTTATTTTTCATTTTCATTTCTATGAAAATATTAGTCAAAATGAAAAGATCGGCATAAATCACAAAAAAAATCTTCCTATATTAGCTAATCAAAAAGAATATCTTGAATTAGAAAATTCAAAAAAAAAAAACGAACAACAAGGCCAAGGAGATTTTGTATCCGATCTAAAAAAACAAAACAAAAAAAAAGATGTTGAAGAAGATTACACGGGAGCAGACATTAAAAAAGGTAGAAAGAAAAAACAATTCAAGAGCAAAAAAGAAGCAGAACTTAATTTCTTCCTGAAAAAATATTTTCTTTTTCAATTACGATGGGATGATCCCTTGAATCAAAGAATGATCAATAATATCAAGGTATATTGTCTTCTACTTAGACTCATAGATCCAAGGGAAATTGCTATATCCTCAATTCAAAGAGGAGAGATGCATATGGACGTAATGTTGATTCAGAAAGACCTAACTCTTACAGAATTAATAAAAAAGGGAATATTTATTATCGAACCAATTCGTCTATCTATGAAAAAAGACGGAAAACATATTATATATCAAACCCTAGGTGTTTCATTGGTTGATAAAAATAAGCGCCAAACTAATGAAAAATGCATAATAAAAAATAGATATGTTGATAAAAAAAATTTTGATGGATCCATTGCACGACACTGCAATATGCTTGTGAATAGAAACAAAAATCATTATGATTTGCTTGTTCCGGAAAATATTCTATCTCCGAGACGTCGTAGAGAATTGAGAATTCTAATTTGTTTCAATTCCCGGAATTGGAATGTTATGGATAGAAATCCAATATTTTGCAATCAAAATAACATAAAAAACTGTGCACAATTTTTGAACGGGAAAAAGCATCTTAATACAGATGCAAATAAATTTATTAAATTCAAATTGTTTCTTTGGCCCAATTATCGCTTAGAGGATTTAGCTTGTATGAATCGTTATTGGTTTGATACCAATAATGGTAGTCATTTCAGTATGTCAAGAATCCATATGTATCCACGATTCAAAATTAGTTAAATTAATTAATAGTATATTTCTTATAAAATATCTATCGTATGACATATTCGCTAGATAAAATAAAAGCCGAAAGATATACGCTATGTTACATTCTGATAAATGATACCGATTTAATTCCTTATCAATTGGATCTAGGAAAAAATTAACGGAATCTTCTTTTTAGGTAAAAAATAACTCTCTTTCGTGAATGCATAAATGTATCGTTTCTTTTTATCCAAATCAAATTGCAAATTTGATTTGGATAAAATAAATAAAGTAGTATATATCAAGAAATCAAGAATTTTTGTGGACTAGCTCTAGATTAAACTAACTGGAAATAACTGGTATAATAATAATTATTATTTTTCCTGATTCGGTAAAATCCACGGAAAAGAAAAAAAAAAGAAAAATTTATTTTTTATGGTCAAAAATTCATTTATCTCAGCTATTCGACAAGAAAAAGAAAAAAACTGCGGATCTGTTGAATTTCAAGTATTCAGTTTCACGGATAAGATACGGAGACTTACTTCACATTTGGAATTACATAAAAGAGATTTTTTATCGCAAAGGGGTCTACGAAAAATTCTGGGAAAACGTCAACGGTTGCTGGATCATTTGTCAAAGAAAAATAGAGTACGTTATAAGAAAGTAATTGGTCAATTGGGTATTCGGGAGTCAAAAACTCATTAATTTTAAGATTGGTTTTAATTTTTTCTTTAGTTATTTGTTATTAGTTATTTGTTAATAGTAGTTATTAGATTTTTCATTGTGATGAACCTCGTTTGAGAAATTCATGGAATAATGAATTAAGGAAGAAAAGATATGACTGTACCGGCTACAAGAAAAGATCTCATGATAGTTAATATGGGCCCTCACCACCCATCAATGCATGGTGTTCTTCGACTGATCGTTACTCTCGATGGCGAAGATGTTATTGACTGTGAACCCATATTGGGTTATTTACACAGAGGGATGGAAAAAATAGCGGAAAATCGAACAATTATACAATATTTGCCTTATGTAACACGGTGGGATTATTTAGCCACTATGTTCACAGAAGCAATAACAGTAAATGCACCAGAACGACTGGAAAGTGTTCAAGTACCTAAAAGAGCCAGTTACATTAGAGTAATTATGTTGGAACTGAGTCGTATAGCTTCTCATTTGTTATGGCTTGGACCTTTTATGGCGGATATTGGCGCACAGACTCCCTTTTTCTATATTTTCAGAGAAAGGGAATTGTTATATGATCTATTCGAAGCCGCCACGGGTATGCGAATGATGCATAATTATTTCCGTATTGGGGGAGTCGCCGCGGATCTGCCTTATGGCTGGATAGATAAATGTTTGGATTTCTGCGATTATTTTTTAACAGGAATTGTTGAATATCAAAAACTTATTACCCGGAATCCTATTTTTTTGGAACGAGTTGAAGGAGTGGGGATTATTGGTGGAGAGGAAGCAATAAATTGGGGTTTATCAGGACCGATGTTACGAGCTTCTGGAATCCAATGGGATCTTCGTAAAGTTGATCGTTATGAGTCTTACAATAAATTCGATTGGGAAGTCCAATGGCAAAAAGAAGGAGATTCGCTAGCTCGTTATTTAGTACGAATCGGTGAAATGAAGGAATCTATAAAAATTATTCAACAGGCTCTAGAAGGAATTCCTGGAGGACCTTATGAAAATTTAGAAGTCCGACGCTTTGATAGAGCAAAAAATTCCGAATGGACTAATTTTGACTATAGATTTATTACTAAAAAACTTTCACCCAATTTTGAATTGTCAAAACAAGAACTTTATGTGAGAGTAGAGGCCCCAAAAGGAGAATTAGGAATTTATTTGATAGGAGATAGTAGTGTTTTCCCCTGGAGATGGAAAATTCGTCCACCAGGTTTTATCAATTTGCAAATTCTACCTCAACTAGTTAAAAGAATGAAATTGGCTGATATCATGACGATACTAGGTAGTATAGATATCATTATGGGAGAAGTTGATCGTTGAAATGATAATTGATACGACAGAAATAGAAGTACAAGCTATCAATTCTTTTTCTAAATCGGAATCCTTAAAAGAAGTCTATGGCCTCATATGGATCTTTGTTCCTATTTTAACCCTTCTATTAGGAATCATAATAGGGGTACTCGTAATTGTGTGGTTAGAAAGAGAAATATCCGCAGCAATACAACAACGTATCGGGCCTGAATATGCCGGCCCATTAGGAATTCTTCAAGCTCTAGCGGATGGGACCAAATTACTTTTTAAAGAGGACCTACTTCCATCTAGAGGAGATATTCGTTTGTTTAGCGTGGGACCATCTATAGCGGTCATATCAGTTCTACTAAGTTTTTTAGTAATTCCTTTTGGGTATCGCCTTGTTTTAGCCGATCTTAGTATAGGTGTTTTTTTATGGATCTCCATTTCAAGTATTGCTCCTATTGGACTTCTTATGTCAGGATATGGATCGAACAATAAATATTCCTTTTCAGGTGGTCTACGGGCTGCTGCTCAATCTATTAGTTATGAAATACCATTAACTCTATGTGTGTTATCAATATCTCTACGTGTGATTCGTTGGAACATGATTATTTTCCCTTCTGTTTAGAAATGAAATTAAAGTAAAAAGGTTGAATATTATTGAATGGGTATTTTCATTTTTTATTCATCAATTTTTTATTCATCATTAGGGTCGATGAGTTAAACTAGATAGTTATATGAGTAAAACCAAACTGCTTAGAAATTTGCAGTAAGAAGATAAAATCTCATTCCCTATGTACAAGAATATAAACATAAGCAGTGTAAACTATTTATCCCAAGATTAATAATCTTTGACTAATTATTATATCTTGAAGCGGGTACAAAAGATCAACCGTATGGAGTTCCACTACTACTGTCTTATATGTATTACCATACCGGGGATCAATCCAAAATCAGTGGACAGTTAGGAACACCAAGGTACATAAAAGATTAGTAATGGAGATAATGTAAGATATCAAAAAACAGTATTTTTTTATAAAATAAAAGTTTGGATAAAACGAATCATAATGAGGACTTTAAGTTGGTAGAAATGACCAAGCAGTACTTCCCCACGATTCCTATCTAGAGTATGCTCCTATTCGCTGATTAAAGAAATGACTATCAAAAACGAACTAATCCTTTATTTTTTTTTCAGAGTATCCTCTCTCTGAGTCTCTGAGAAAGAAGAAGAGGAACTAAAGAAAAGAAATGGAATGCAAAAATAGAATGAGAAAAGTGAAGAAATAATAATAAAAGATTTTTATTTATTATTTTACCATCCATATCTATATTTATACATATAGAGTAGAATTAGTATCATGAATTTTGAATTAATGCCCAATTCTTTCTTTTTCTTTCTAGTTATTGATATAACGAGTATTTTATTGAAGGATTAAGTTATTACCGAACAAAAAGAAAATAGAAATTCTAATGGATAAGATCAATTCGGAAGCGCATTTTTGATTCTAGCAGACGGAATTTCATTGGTCTAATTTTTGGCTACCCGATATATATTTATTGTATTTACTATCTAAATTAAATAAAGATGGAGATAATATCGAGCAAGTCCTTACATTTATTTTTGGCCATAGAGGAGCCGTATGAAGCCGAGGTCTCATGTACGGTTTTGAAATAGCGATATGAACGGTGATGTTATTATCGACTATAATTATCTAACAGTTCAAGTACAGTTGATATAGTTGAGGCACAGTCAAAATATGGTTTTGGGGGGTGGAATCTGTGGCGTCAGCCTATAGGGTTTGTAGTTTTTCTAATTTCTTCTCTAGCGGAATGTGAAAGATTACCCTTCGATTTACCAGAAGCAGAGGAGGAATTAGTCGCAGGTTATCAAACAGAGTATTCAGGTATCAAATACGCTTTATTTTACCTTGCTTCTTACCTAAATTTATTAGTTTCTTCATTATTTATAACAGTTCTTTACTTAGGTGGGTGGAATTTATCTATTCCGTACATACCCATTCCTGAACTTTTCGGAATAAATAAAATGGTTGGAGTCTTTGGAATGACAATTGGAATATTTATTACATTAGCGAAAGCTTATTTGTTTCTGTTCATTCCTATCACAGCAAGATGGACTTTACCTAGGATGAGAATAGACCAGCTATTAAATCTTGGATGGAAATTTCTTTTGCCTATTTCCCTGGGTAATCTATTATTGACAACTTCGTCCCAACTTGTTTCACTATAAATAATAGAATAGGATAATGATATTCTAGATTTATAACCGATCTCAAACAAGAGAAAAAAACAGCAATTTATTCACGGAGATCCACAATATGTTCCCTATGGTGACCGGGTTCATAAATTATGGTCAACAAACAATACGAGCTGCAAGGTACATTGGTCAAAGTTTCATAATTACCTTATCCCATACAAATCGTTTACCTGTAACTATTCAATATCCTTATGAAAAATCGATCACATCAGAACGTTTCCGTGGTCGAATCCACTTCGAATTTGATAAATGTATTGCTTGTGAAGTATGTGTTCGTGTGTGTCCCATAGATCTACCTGTTGTTGATTGGAGATTTGAAAAAGATATTAAAAAGAAACAATTGCTTAATTATAGTATTGATTTTGGAGTTTGTATATTTTGTGGTAACTGTGTCGAGTATTGTCCAACAAACTGTTTATCGATGACTGAAGAATATGAACTTTCTACTTATGATCGTCACGAATTGAATTATAATCAAATTGCTTTGGGCCGATTACCAATGTCAGTAATTGGAGATTACACAATTCAAACAGTTATGAATTCGACTCAAATCAAAATAGACAAAGATAAACCCCTGGATTCAAGAACAATTACTGATTACTAAGATTTTGTTTTTTGATATAAAGGATTCAAGTTTTTGGTTGGTCAGAAATTACAAATAATAATTAATAACTATTGATTGTTGAGAATTACTCTTTAATTTAAACCGATAGTTTCGCGATGATTTCGAAATATAAAATTCCAACTATTTCTTTTTTTTTTCAAAAAAAAAAGAAAAGAAAGTAGGATTCACCAATAACTTTATTTATATCTACACCATATTAAGATTGAATATTTAATTCAATTAGAAATCCATCATATAACAAAAAAAAAAATAAAGGTAACACCCTTCTCTTTCCTGGACTATTTAGTAAGGTCATGAAATATTTCGACTTATTTATTTGTTATACATAATGGATTTACCTGGACCAATACACGATATACTTGTAGTATTTCTAGGATTATTTCTTATATTAGGAGGTTTAGGAGTAGTATTATTTACCAATCCAATTTATTCTGCCTTTTCATTAGGATTCGTTCTTGTTTGTATATCCTTATTCTATATTCCAGCAAACTCCTATTTTGTAGCTGCCGCACAGCTCCTTATTTATGTGGGAGCCATAAATGTCTTAATAATATTTGCTGTTATGTTCATGAACGGTTCAGAATATTCTAACGGTTCCTATCTTTGGACTGTTGGAGATGGAGTCACTTCACTGGTTTGTACAAGTATTCTTTTTTCACTAATTACTACTATCCCAGATACGTCATGGTACGGAATTATTTGGACTACAAGATCAAACCAGATTATAGAACAGGACCTTATAAGTAACGTTCAACAAATTGGAATTCATTTATCAACAGATTTTTATCTTCCGTTTGAACTTATTTCTATAATTCTTTTAGTTTCTTTGATAGGTGCAATTACTATGGCTCGTCAATAGCAAATACTTAGAATTAATAAGAATTAATAAAATTGTTAGAAATTCTAAATCAAATGAAAAAGGGGAAAGTTTTTAGTTTAATCTACTGCGAATACCCTCTTTTTTTCTGTAATTGCTCGATTCTAGTCAATCAAATCCGTTGAATTATTGTTCATATTGAAATGAATCGAGATTGATGAGGAGTTAGTCAATGATGTTCGAACATGTACTTTTTTTGAGCGTCTATTTATTTTCTATAGGTATCTATGGATTGATCACAAGTCGAAACATGGTTAGAGCACTTATGTGTCTTGAACTTATACTAAATTCGGTTAATATTAATCTCGTAACGTTTTCTGATATATTTGATAGTCGCCAATTAAAAGGAGAAATTTTCTCAATCTTTATTATAGCCATTGCAGCCGCGGAAGCAGCTATTGGACTAGCTATTGTTTCGTCGATCTATCGTAACAGAAAATCAACTCGTATCAATCAATCAAATTTGTTGAATAATTAGTCATAACTATTATATAAATAGAATTTTTTTTTTTTTTTCATTTTTTATTCTTTTATAGTAATATGTATAATATTATATTTCCATATTACTATTACAATATTGACGATGCATTGACCGATGTCAATGTGAAGTCATATGCGTGACTCGTATGATCATGGTTGTTGAAACGGAAATCAAAGTCTCTTGGTCTTTTTTCATGAACAGATTTAGAAATATATATTGATTCTTAAGATTTTTTTGATAAACCATTGATTCGTCTGGTGTCTACAATATAAATAGAATTCATTTACTCCTGATTTTACTTTACCAGATCGAAAATTTTTTATGTTCAAAACTAGAATTTATAGACCCAATGTCGCATTCAGTAAAAATTTATGATACATGCATAGGATGTACTCAATGTGTACGAGCCTGCCCCACAGATGTATTGGAAATGATACCTTGGAACGGATGTAAAGCTAAGCAAATTGCTTCTGCGCCAAGAACGGAGGACTGTGTAGGTTGTAAGAGATGTGAATCCGCCTGTCCAACAGATTTTTTGAGTGTCCGTGTTTATTTATGGCATGAAACAACCCGCAGCATGGGTCTATCTTATTGATACGTTATAAAAAACTCCACTTGAATCATTTGATTCCTTTTTACCGACAAAAGCCCGTACTCGATAAAATATATTATTCCGAGCACGGGTTTTTTAGTCAAAACGCATCTTGTCTTTATCACGAGTTATTTCCCTTGGTTAACGCTACTTGTAGTTTTGCCAATATTCGCAGGTTCTTCAATTTTCTTTATCCCTCATAAGGGGAATAAGGTATTTAGGTGGTATACTATATGTATATGCTTATTAGAACTCCTTCTAACAACCTATGTGTTCTGTTATCATTTCCAATTGGACGATCCATTAATTCAATTGGAGGAGGATTTTAAATGGATAAATATTTTTGATTTTCACTGGAGACTGGGAATCGATGGACTTTCCATGGGACCCATTTTACTGACAGGATTTATCACTACTTTAGCTACTTTAGCAGCTTGGCCTGTTACTCGAAATTCGCGATTATTCTATTTCCTGATGTTAGCAATGTACAGTGGTCAAATAGGATTATTTTCTTCTCGAGACCTTTTACTTTTTTTCCTTATGTGGGAGTTAGAATTAATTCCTGTTTACTTACTTTTATCCATGTGGGGGGGAAAGAAACGTTTGTACTCGGCTACAAAGTTTATTTTGTACACTGCGGGGGGTTCCATTTTTCTCTTAATAGGGGTTCTAGGTATGGGTTTATATGGTTCCAATGAACCAACATTGGATTTTGAAAGATTAGCTCATCAGTCATATCCTGTGGCATTAGAAATAATATTCTATTTGGGCTTCCTTATTGCTTATGCTGTCAAATTGCCGATTATACCCCTACATACATGGCTACCAGATACCCATGGAGAAGCACATTACAGTACATGTATGCTTCTAGCTGGAATCTTATTAAAAATGGGAGCATATGGATTGATTCGGATCAATATGGAATTATTACCGCACGCCCACTCTATATTTTCTCCCTGGTTGGTGATAGTAGGGACAATGCAAATAATCTATGCAGCTTCAACTTCTCTTGGTCAACGCAATTTAAAAAAGAGAATAGCCTATTCTTCTGTATCTCACATGGGTTTCATAATTATAGGAATTGGTTCTATAACCGGCATGGGACTCAACGGAGCCATATTACAAATACTCTCTCATGGATTTATTGGTGCTGCACTTTTTTTCTTGGTAGGAACGAGTTGTGATAGAATACGTCTTGTTTATCTCGACGAAATGGGGGGGATATCCATTCCAATGCCAAAAATATTTACTCTGTTTAGTAGTTTCTCAATGGCTTCTCTTGCATTGCCAGGAATGAGTGGTTTTGTTGCGGAATTGATAGTATTTTTTGGAATAATTACCAGTCCAAAATATCTTTTAATGCCAAAAATATTAATTACATTTGTAATGGCAATTGGAATGATATTAACTCCTATTTATTTATTATCTATGTTACGTCAGATGTTCTATGGATACAAACTATTCAATGTTCCAAATTCCAATTTTGTGGATTCTGGACCAAGAGAACTATTTGTTTCGATCTGTATCTTTTTACCCATAATAGGGATTGGTATTTATCCGGATTTCGTTCTCTCGCTATCAGTTGACAAGGTACAAGCTATCCTATCTAATTATTTTCATAGATAGTTTTGATAGTTTTCAGTACTGAGACAGAAATCAAAGTTTTCGTTTTAAGAGTTTTTAAATCATTCGCTATAGAATACAACGCAAAAAAAGAAAATGAATTAAAATTGTAATAAGATGTATTCCGGGTTTTTGAGAACCATTTGAATCAAGGAATCATTCAAATGGTTCTCAAAAACCCGCACAAACTTTCCGTTATATATGGGACGATGGTCTTATGTATTCCTCATGGAATTTATTCAATTAGATATTAATGTGAATGAACCATAACTATGTAGACCTATTCCTAATAGATTGATCCCAAAATAGCATATCCAAATTATAAGAAATCCTATAGAAGCTACAAGTGCCGAATTCGTACTTTGCAAAGTTTGATTTGTTCTAGTATGTGAATAAATCGCGAATATAGTCCAAGTAATAAAGGCCCAAGTTTCCTTGGGGTCCCAATTCCAATAAGATCCCCATGCCTCATTAGCCCATACTGCTCCAGAAAGAATACCTATGGTTAAAAAGGTAAACCCTAAACTAATGACACGATAACTCCAATAATCCAAACGCTGAGTTAATTGATATTTGTAATAATTTTGAAATGAAACAAAGGAAGTGCGTTTAAAAACATTTTTTTTTTCGTTCAAGTATTCGATCTTGCCAAAGAAAAATGACTTAATCTTAATTAAGTCAATACCAAAAATATCGATGTTTTTGCGAAATGTAATGACTAGAAAAGCCACTGATAATAACGACCCACATAAAAGAGCTGCGTAACTCAATAACATCATACTTACGTGCATCATTAACCATTGAGATTGTAGAGCAGGTACTAATATTGACGATTGGTGCATTTCACTTGAAAGACCCGATGTAGCGAAACCTTGGGTAAAAATGGCACTTGGGGCGGTTATTGCGCTTAAATCATTTTTCTGATTCCGTATCTTGGAAATCATATGAATAATGGAAAAACTCCATGAAAGGAAGATTAATGACTCGTATAAATTACTTAATGGAAAATGTCTCGAAGAAATCCAACGAGTAACTAATAATCCTGTTATAGAAAAAAAAGTAGCTATCATTCCTTTTTCCGACGAATCCCGCAACCCTATAATTTCGTGGACTAATAGGGTCATCAAATGAATCGTAATCACAATTGAAATGATCGAAAAAGAGAGATGAGTTAATATATGTTCTAAAGTGACAAATATCATAGATAAAAGAGGTCCCATTACAGAATGGAAATAGGGAATTAAATACATTATAGGATGCATTGTATCTCTATGCCGCCACTCGGACTCGAACCGAGATGCTCTAGCACTGCTTCCTAAGAGCAGCGTGTCTACCGATTTCACCATAGCGGCTTACTTGAAATAATAATAATCAATTCATATTGAATCGTCTAGATCCAATATAGTTTAGGAACCATTAGAACTGATAAATAAGATTTGAATTCATCTTTGAATTTTCAATAATTTTTAAATTTTCAATAATTCTTAATTAGGTTAGTATCATCCTAGGTTCAGTTTTAACAATCAACTTTTACGTACTATCTATATGCTAGGTTCCCCCGGAACATTTGGAATTTGAAATGAAAGTTTTTTCAGTCGAAATAGAAACTAAGAACTGCCCCCTTTATTTTATATATATATTTATTTATATATTTTATATTTTGAATCCGCGAAATCAGATAAATGAAAAACAAATCGTCAAAGAGATTTATTTTGTCAATGAACAAAATGAAAAAATTTAATGAAATTCTATAGGATTTCATATTTATCATTTATCACAATTTAATTACTAATACTAAATTTCAATTTAAGGAATAACAATTTCGAGATTTTTCTTAGTATCATTAAGTATTAATTAACTATTAATAGAATAGTTTATTGTGTACAAAATTTCTAAATAAAACAAATTTCAATATTCATCACAATTTTCTTTTCCCAATAGAAAAATCTTTGTTCATTCTATTGGGAAAAGAAAATTAATAGGACAAAAACCATCTCACAAATTAATAAATAGATTCTAAAAAACTAGAATGAAAAAAAAAATAATAATAATGATATTTAGAACCGACAGACAAAGAAATTCTTATTCTATATATTATAGCAGCTAGTTCTAACTAATATTGAGGAGTTCAATATATCAATACATTAGTTAATGGGAATTCTTCCTATTCCAAAATTGAAAGTTCTTCTAGCTACGGAAATTCCTATTATTCCAAGATTTTCTTACTTGTTTGTCGCACAAAAAAACTTTTTGAATCTCCGGTGGAAACTGACTTTGCTAAAGAAAAAGCTTTTATTGCAGCTAAATATCCCTTTTTCTTCCAAATATTTCTACGAATACGTTTTTTTGATATAGAAGTACGTTTTTTTGGAACTGCCATTCAAAAAAAGAGTTACTTATTTTTATTTTTGTATGTGAAAGACATGTATTGCTCAAAATGGGTCATTCTTTTTTAGTCATTTTCTATACTTAATTACGTCTATAATAGTTTTTTCATAACATACATTTTTTTCATAAGATACAATACTACAATACAAATATATATTATATTATTTATATTTATATAATATAAATAATATTAATATAAATAAATAATATTAATATAAATAATATATAAAAATATATGCATGTCACATATCTAACACACTAGGGAAGAAAATAGAAGAAAGGAGGGGAAAATTTGAAAATGAAAAGGGATTTTTATGACTATTAGTTGTAATTGAATAAGCTCATAGTGCCGTGTCTATAATTTAAGTTCAAACTTCAACTACAACTAGTAGTTAATATCTTAAACAAGACATTACCTAAGAAAGGGAACTTCCATTTTTAGTTATTTTTATTTTAGTTCTATTCTATATACAAAGTAAGAAGTATTATAAGATTTCGGATACTTTCTTATTGGATTGGAATCCAATCAATTAGTTCCGCAGTAATTACTACAAATAAATTCACTAGAATAACTAGATCTTTTTTCATTTATTGATGCATATTATGATCCATATTCTACTGTTTTGGTATAATTGTTTTTATTTACTAGACTATAGTATATGATAGGCTTACATATTACCAGAATAGAATGATAATATAGTTGTAGAATGATTTAAAATTTCATATTCCTCATTTCTATAAATATCTTTCTTTAGTTAATAAAGTTAATAACTAAGTAATTATTCTTACCTAACTCTTTGGTCATATCATTTGACTAACCAATTGAATTGGAACTTTTTGAATATTTCCTCCAATATCTGAGAAAAGTCAGAATAATGAAAAATCAAAAAATTTTCATATCTTTTTTTGTTGATTTTTTTTTGTTCCTTTCGAAAACGATAAGAATTGGTGAATCGGAAACAATTATAAGATAAGAAAAAATGGAAATTTGTTTTTTTTATGGAACATACATATAAATATGCGTGGATAATACCTCTTCTTCCACTTCCAGTTACTATGTTAATAGGATTTGGACTTTTGCTTATTCCGACAGCAACAAAAAATATTCGTCGTATGTGGGCTTTTCCAAATGTTTTGATGTTAAGTATAGCTATGGCATTTTCGGTTAATCTGTCTATTCAGCAAATAAATGGAAATTCTATCTATCAATATCTATGGTCTTGGACCGTCAATAATGATTTTTCTTTAGAGTTCGGACACTTGATCGATCCACTTACTTCTATTATGTCAATATTAATTACTACTGTTGGAATCATGGTTCTTATTTATAGTGACAATTATATGTCTCACGATCAAGGATATTTGAGATTTTTTGCCTATATGAGTTTTTTCAATACTTCTATGTTGGGATTAGTTACTAGTTCCAATTTGATACAAATTTATATTTTTTGGGAACTTGTAGGAATGTGTTCCTATTTATTAATAGGTTTTTGGTTCACACGACCAATTGCGGCAAGTGCTTGTCAAAAAGCTTTTGTAACCAATCGTATAGGGGATTTTGGTTTATTATTAGGAATTTTAGGACTTTATTGGATAACGGGTAGTTTAGAATTTCGGGATTTGTTCGAAATAGTTAATAACTTGGTTCAGAATAATGGAGTAGATTCTTTATTTGCTACTCTGTGTGCTTCTTTTTTATTCCTTGGTGCAGTTGCTAAATCCGCACAATTCCCCCTTCACATATGGTTACCTGATGCTATGGAAGGACCCACTCCCATTTCGGCTCTTATACATGCTGCTACTATGGTAGCAGCGGGAATTTTTCTTGTAGCTCGGCTTCTTCCTCTTTTCATAGTTATACCTTCCATAATGAATATTATTTCTTTAATAGGCGTAATAACAGTACTATTAGGAGCGACTTTGGCTCTTGCTCAAAGAGACATTAAAAGAAGTTTAGCTTATTCTACAATGTCTCAATTGGGTTATATTATGTTAGCTTTGGGCATAGGTTCTTATCGAGCAGCTTTATTCCATTTGATCACTCATGCCTATTCGAAAGCTTTATTGTTTTTGGGATCCGGATCTATTATTCATTCAATGGAACCCATTGTTGGATATTCACCAGAAAAAAGTCAAAATATGGTTCTTATGGGCGGTTTAGCAAAATATGTTCCAATTACAAGAATTACTTTTTTATTAGGTACACTCTCTCTTTGTGGTATTCCACCTCTTGCTTGTTTTTGGTCCAAAGATGAAATTCTTAATGATAGTTGGTTGTATTCACCAACTTTCGCAATAATAGCATCCTTCACAACAGGATTAACCGCATTTTATATGTTTCGGATGTATTTACTTACTTTTGATGGACATTTGCGTATTCATTTTCAAAATTACAGTAGCACTAAAAGTAGTTCTTTTTATTCAATATCTTTATGGGGAAAAAAAGTACCTAAGGCAGCCAATAGAAATTTACTTTTATCAACAATGAATACGAATAATAAGGTCTCTTTTTTTTCAAAAAATACATATAAAATTGATGATAATGCAAGAAAGAGAATACGATACTTTAGTACTTACTTTAGGAATAAATATACTTACACCTATCCTCACGAGTCGGACAATACTATGTTATTTCCTCTGCTTGTATTGGTATTATTTACTTTATTCGTCGGAGCAATCGGAATTCATTTTGATCGAGGAGTAATGGATTTTGATTTATTATCGAAATGGTTAACTCCATCCACAAACTTTTTCCATCCAAATTTGAATGATTCCTCGGATTGGTATGATTTTTTGGAAAATGCAGTTTTTTCTGTAAGTATAGCCCTTTTTGGATTATTTATAGCATCTATTTTTTATGGATCTGTCTATTCATCTCTACAGAATTTAGACTTAGTCAATTTATTTGTAAAGAGGGTCCCAAAAAGAATTCTCTTGGATCAAGTAAAAAATGTGATATACAATTGGTCATATAATCGCGGTTACATAGATATTTTTTATACTAGAATTTTTACTGTGGGTATAAGAAGACTGGCCGAACGAATTCAGTTTTTTGATCGGTATATAATTGATGGAATTATAAATGGGGTCGGCGTTGCTAGTTTCTTTATAGGGGAAGGAGTTAAATATATGGGAGGTGGACGAGTCTCGTCTTATCTATTCTTGTATTTATCTTATGTATCAATCTTTTTATTAGTTTTGTTATTTTATTATAAATTTTCAAATTAACTTTGGATCCCTCTTGTTCCTGTTTAGTCTTCTTCGTTTCTACATCGCTTTCTTCCTTTCTTTCTTCCGTTTCTGAGGT